>MU734513.1:2984-27465 GCA_026770625.1 Nicotiana glauca
AGCATTGTATGGTAGAAGATGTCGTTCTCCTATCGGATGGTTTGAAGTTGGTGAGACTAACTTATTGGGACCCGACCTAGTACAAGAAGCTATGGACAAGGTCCAGTTGATCAGACAAAGATTGCTTGCAGCTCAAAGTAGACAAAAGTCTTATGCTGATAAGAGAAGAAGAGATTTAGTATTCACAATTGGGGACAAAGTGTTCCTACGAGTCTCTCTTATGAAAGGTGTGATGCAGTTTGGGAAAAGAGGCAAGTTGAGCCCCAGGTTTATAGGACCGTATGAGATACTAGACCGAGTAGGAGCGGTGGCTTATCGTTTGGCACTTCCTCCTGAGTTGTCCTTTATTCACCCAGTATTTCATGTCTAAATGCTAAAAAAATGTATATCAGACTCATCTCAGGTGCTTGAAGCACCAACTATACCACTCGATGAGAATTTGTCTTACGAGGAGGAGCCCATGGCTATTGTTGATAGACAAATAAGAAAACAACGGTCAAAAGAAATCGTGTTCGTGAAAGTCATATGGAGAAATCATACAGTTGAAGAAGCTACTTGGGAAATAGAAGACACTATGCGAGTCAAGTACCCCTATTTGTTTCAGTCTACAGGTACGAACTTGAGTTAAATTCGGGGACCGAATTTCATAAGGTGGGCAGAATGTAATACCCTATATTTTTAATAAGAGTGTATATGGTCATAATAATAATAATAATGTAAGAAACAATCAAATAAATAAAGAAAGAAATAAATAAAATAAAACAAATAAGAATTTAATCAAATAAAAAAAAAAGGAAATGATGGAAAACAAAGGGTCGAAGCCTATTACAAATAAAAGGGTTATCTGCACCTTTCTTAAGGAAAAGAATCAGAAAGCTTCAACGACACAAACAAAAGAAAAAAAAACGAACAGAAAAAGAAATATGGGGAAAGGAGAAGAAGAAGAAGAAGAAGAAAAGGAGGCTGGTACCAAACCTTAATACGCACTGGTTCCTATGGGTAATACTCGAATTCCTCATCTGAGTTTTTTTCTTTTGGTAATTCTTTCATCTCAGTTCATATATTTGAAGGGTTTAACAAAGTATAAGAAATTAAATACCAATAAGAATTATTCTGGGCAAATTAAGAGTCAAACATGAAACCTCGAGGGTTGGGTATTCTAAAATAGCTATGAATTTGTCTAAATAAGAAAATTAACATGAGATCGATATTATGTAATTATATATTGATTGGAGGAATTTATACAAATTGCTCGAGGTGAAGCATTTGGTATTTCGGCATGAGTACTGTGAGTAGTAATCTTACCATAATTTGTGTTTTCATAATCTGCATGGTTTATATATGATTTTTGAAAATAAATGTATTACCGATACTTTGAAATTGTATGTGGGACAAGTCCTTTACTCGATATGATACCGAATAGTTTACTTGAGATGTTTATCGATTAATCAAAATATTTTTACTGTTACTAGATATGTTTTACCGTTACTTGAGACATGATTACTGTTACTGAAATAAAATTACAAGATTGGATAAGGAATGATATGCCCTTTATTATTTTGAAAATGCTTTTGTACGAGTATTTACTATTTACAAGAAAGGGTATAAATGGGATGAGACTTTGAAGGATCCCGTAGCTAACGACGGGTTCGTTAGACTTGGTGCACCTTGTATTTACAGATTACCGATTACAGATTACAGTTATAGCCCTCGCTAATGGGAAGGTAGAACTAGCATACAATTACAGTTTTCCCTCGAGTAGGGACCTACAATTATACTTGACTCCTTTTATGAAGGGGTCCACACAGTGATACAGATTACATGATCCTTTTCTGAAATCTCCCAAAATATAAAGATTTGTTATGACACAGCATTTACCGAGTTTATTACAAAATTGTTAAATTGATTTTGTAACGGGAAACACATGGTGAGATTGATTATTATTACCGTTTTAAAAAGCGCATTTTATTTTGTGATTATTATGCAAGCATGATTTCTGACTTGTCCCCAAATAAAAACGGTTGTGGTTAAATGTTATTACTCACTGAGCTAGCGATTCATTTCCCGCTAATTTTTTTTACAGAGACAGCAATTGACGCAGGCGAGGATTTCGTTAATTAGAGCGTACAGGTTGAGAATTCTTGGTGAGCCTCGCACTTGTTCGCGAGGGCGAAGATTTTTATCAATTGTTATGGTCTTTTCTTTTAATTCTTAGAGTCGTTCCATAGTTATTATTTTAGTGTCATGAGTATTCTTTGATTATTATAGTCTTATGTTAAGTATCGTCCTCTATTATGAAAGTTGGAGGTAGATTAGTATTTCTGGTTGTTAGTGTATTGATTAGTAATTGTGGAGACTTGTTTAGGCTAGTTGGTAAGTTGTAAATTGCCGGTTGAATTGCTATTATGTTGTTTGGTTGTTGATTTGAGAGAGTAAATTTTTGGAATAGTCCAAAAATAGAGAAAATTCTGCTAAAATTAGCAATGAGGCTTATTTGCTGAGCGCTGGTCACCGATCCAAGCTCATCGCTCTTAGCTCTTCCCACCATATCTACACGAAAAATCCAGAACCAAGAAATGGTCAATTGAAAACGATCCAATGGCATTGGTGTCACCCTCCACATCATCTTTTGCTACAGAAAAAGTCACATCTTGTTTCACAAACTCACTCTTCAAATCCCACTTTACTACGCCATGGCAATGTCAAAAAAGATGCTTGTTTATTCTTACCCAAAATGTTACTAATATACATAGATCAACACGAGCCTCCCCTCTTTTACTACATCTTCGTCTTGCTCCTCGTTTTTCTTCTCTTCCGTTTAGCTCTTGTTTTCTTGTTCCTTGTACTTCTCTTTCTCTTCTGCACAGATTTCGTTCATATCCTTTTTCATCTCCTATGTCCTCCTTAACCTCTGATCATAATTCCAATGCTACCCCTGATATTAAAACTGTAAGTCCCATATACCCTTTTCAATTTTATTCGACATTCTTGAAAAAGAGATTTCAATTTTGTTGTATTCTTGAAAAAGAGATTTTATTTTTAACTTCTTTAATGTGTATTAAGTGCTTGGTTATTTCTGGGTCTTGCCTATTTTGTGCTCTGACTGCAGGTTTGCTGTGATTTTTTTAATTGAAGTAGTTAAATTCTTGAGCTCTCCCCGCCCCCCCCCCCCCACCCGGTAACGGGTAATTGATTTTCAGTGTTCTGAATGTTAGCTGTGATTTTCGATTTAACAAGATGAGATTTGAGCTTGTTTCCGGTAACGGGTGTTTGATTTATTCCTGGGTTTTGATTATTTGTGTGCTGTGGCTATTGCTTTGTTGCGATTTTCAGTTGAAATTCCTAGAGAACGATGAAGTTTTGAGCATTTATTGAGGAATGGCTGTTTGATTATTTCTGGGTTTAGGATGTTTGGGTGAAAGGGCTGTAGGTTAGCTGGGATTTTCATTTGAAACTCTTAAAAGAGATGAAATTTTGAGCTATTTTTGCGGCGTTCTTCATCTTGTAGATGTGTTTGTTGAGTTTGTTTTTAAGATGAAAAGTCTTAAAAAGAGGGTGAATGGGAAATGGAGGGAAAATGAAATTTTGTGTAAAATTTTAAGTTTCCCTCTCTTTTTAACGAGACATTGTCCCTCATTGGTAGAGTATAAGAATTTTGATGGGTTTATATACAAATGCACTTCATGTAGCTCTTAAAGAGTTAGGAAGAAGGCAAGTCTCGCGCCGTCATCGTCGCTCGCCTCGGCTTCGACTTCGGCTACGGCTTCGGCTTCATATTTGTTAATAGTGAGTATTAACGTAATATAATCCGTGTTTATAACGGATATTTTCCAATCCGTGTATTGCGTTGCAATAGCAGCCGCCTAGTGCTCCTCCCACCATGGCCAAGTGCCTGCTCCAACAAGCTAGTGCATGCTCCACCATGAAAGGTGGCGGGTCTCACAACTGCACTATAAATAGATGGTGCAAGCAGCTTGTTGAAGACACCAACACCAACAACAATCTGATTTCCTCTTGTGTTTATACTCAACGTTTGGCTATACATTGCATTCCTTCCTCTCAGAATTTCCATTCGACTTCTGAGTTCTCCTCCCTTATTTTGCATTGTTTTTAACTACAAACAAAGTATCCGTAAGTGTGATTTGCTGCCGAACTTGGTGTTCGATGAAACGCTGGGGTTTGAAGTACCTTTACACCAGTGTGTAATTCGTTCTATCTTAGGAGGAAATAATCCATAACCTTGGGTACTAGGAGGGGATTAAATTACTTAAGGAAACACTGTGAATTCAGTGGGTTCTAATTAATTACTGTCTCATTTATATTTACGTTTATACACTAACGTTCTTTTTTCCAGAATTATTATTTACGAATACAGGATAAAACCAAGACCCAACAAGCTTAAGGAATTTAATAATTTTTAGTTCTGTATTTGTGTTATCCTTATTATTCTGGAAACAAAAACTTTTGTGGTTTTGTGTACTCCCGTTTTGGAGAGTAAAGCCTTCGTGGCGTTTTGTTGGAGATTAAAATCTACGTGATTTTTTAACTCCAGTTTTAAACGTTTGTTTGTGTCATTTTTACAGAAAAAATGGCAAATGAAAGCGGAAACCAAGCTGTTCCGATGATGAATGTCAACGCATCGACAAGCCATGTTCCGACGGTGACTGTCAATGCATCGACAAGCCGAACACCGGTGTTGGCACCGGCAAAAAAACCCGAAAAATCTTTCGGGATTGATTTCAAGCGGTGGCAGCAGAAGATGTTCTTCTACTTGACTACGTTACTTCTACAGAAATTCATCAAGGAAGATGTTCCTGATCTGCCCGATGAAACTTTAGAGAATGAAAGCTTTCTCGTGATTGAGGCGTGGAAGTATTCTGACTTTCTGTGCAAGAATTATATTCTTAGCGGACTAGATGATAATCTGTATAATGTATATAATGGCGTGGAGACGTCAAAGAAATTGTGGAATGCGCTTGAAAAGAAATACAAAACTGAAGATGCCGGGATGAAGAAATTCGTCGCCGCAAAATTTTTGGACTACAAAATGGTAGATAGCAAGTCTGTTATTACCCAAGTCCAGGAATTGCAAGTGATTATTCATGATCTACTTGCTGAAGGTATGTTTCAAATAAATACTGATGTTGAAAGTAAAAATTTTAGTATTTTTACTAACGGAATTTTCATTGAAGGTCTTGTCATCAATGAAGCATTCCAAGTAGCAGCAATAATTGAGAAGTTGCCTCCATTGTGGAAGGACTTCAAAAATTATTTGAAACACAAACGAAAGGAGATGTCCCTTGAATATCTCATTGTTCGATTGAGAATCGAAGAGGACAATAAAGCTGCTGAAAGGAGAGGCCGTGGAAATTCAACAATAATGGGAGCAAATATTGTTGAAGATAACAAAAAGAGGAAGAAGGCTTCTGGTCCGAAATACAACCCAAGCAAGAAGCGGTTCAGTGGAAACTGCTACAACTGTGGGAAAATCGGACACAAATCTACGGAGTGTCGTGCTCGGAAGAAAGACAAGAAAAGGGGTCAAGCAAACATGGTAGAAAAACATGATGATATTGATGGCTTGTGTGCCATGCTTTCTGAATGCAACTTGTTGGGCAATCCTAAGGAATGGTGGATTGATTCTGGAGCCACCCGCCATGTTTGTGCTGTGAGAGAAGCATTTTCTACATATGCTTCTGCTGGACCCGACGAGACGCTTTCCATGGGAAATGCTGCAACGGCCAAGATTGAAGGATGTGGGAAGATATTTCTGAAAATGACTTCCGGCAAAGTGGTAACTTTGAACAACGTCCTTCATGTTCCTGAGATTAGGAAGAATTTAGTCTCTGCTGGACTTCTTGTTAAGCACGGTTTTAAGTGCGTTTTTGTGTCCGACAAGGTTGTAATAAGTAAGAATGATATGTTTGTAGGAAAAGGTTACCTTACCGAGGGCCTTTTCAAGCTGAATGTAATGATTATTGAAAATAATAATAAAATTTCAGCTTCGTCTTACTTACTTGAGTCAAATAATTTATGGCATGAACGTTTGGGTCATGTCAATTATAAAACCTTGCGGAAAATGATTAACTTGGAAGTATTGCCTAAGTTTGAATGCGAAAAATCAAAATGTCAAATATGTGTGGAATCTAAGTATGTTAAACATCCTTATAAGTCGGTTGAAAGGAATTCAAATCCTTTAGACTTAATTCACACAGATATTTGTGACATGAAGTCAATACCATCTCGCGGTGGAAAGAAGTATTTCATAACTTTTATTGACGACAGTACTTGATATTGCTATGTTTACTTAATAGTAAAGATGAAGCAATAGATGCATTCAAGCAATACAAAAATGAAGTTGAAACGCAACTTAACAAGAAAATCAAAATAATAAGAAGTGATAGGGGTGGTGAATATGAATCTTCTTTTGAACAAATATGTTTAGAATATGGAATTATTCATCAAACAATGGCCCTTTACACGCCCCAGTCCAATGGGATTGCAGAAAGAAAGAATCGTTCATTAAAGGAGATGATGAACGCATTATTGATAAGTTCCGGATTGTCACAGAACTTGTGGGGGGAATCCGTTCTTACGGCTAGCCGAATACTAAATCGAGTACCCTATAACAAAACACAATCCATTCTATATGAAAAATGGAAAGGAAGGAAGCCCAACTTGAATTATTTGAAAGTGTGGGAGTGTTTGGCAAAAGTGCAAGTTCCTAAACCCAAAAGGGTAAAAATAGGACCGAAAACCGTTGATTGTGTTTTAATAGGATATGCGACCATTAGTAAAGCATATCGATTTCTGGTTCATAAATCAGAAAATCCGGACATTCATAATAATACGGTTATTG
This sequence comes from Nicotiana glauca, assembly GCA_026770625.1. Lineage (NCBI taxonomy): Eukaryota > Viridiplantae > Streptophyta > Magnoliopsida > Solanales > Solanaceae > Nicotiana > Nicotiana glauca. The sequence continues at coordinate 9,844 of MU734513.1, forward strand.
AATTAGATAATGCTGAGTTCTTTGAAAATATATACCCGTATAAAAAAGAATGCGAGTCGATTGGTAAAGGATCTAAGCGACCTCGGGAAGAAACAAAAGAAAGTACATTTAATCAGGAGAATTCAGGACGTAGTAAACGTCAAAGAACGTCTACTTCATTTGGACTAGATTTTGTGACTTTCTTATTGGAGAATGAGCCTCAAACATTTAAAGAAGCTTTGTCTTCTTTGGAATCATTGTTCTGGAAAGAGACAGTCAATAGTGAAATAACATCCATATTGAACAACCATACATGAGAGTTGATTGATCTTCCTCCTGGAAATAAACCTTTGAGTAGTAAATGGATTTTTAAAAGAAAAATGAAAGAAGATGGCACTATTGATAAATTTAAGGCAAGACTTGTTGTCAAAGGGTATATACAACGAGAAGGTTTTGACTAATTTGATATATATTCTCCAGTAACGAGAATTACGTCCATACGATTGCTAGTAGCTATAGCTGCAATTTATGGTCTTGAAATTCATCAAATGGATGCCTTCTTAAAGGAGATTTGGAGGAAGAAATCTACATGGAACAACCTGAAGGATTTGTGGTTCCAGGTAAAGAAAAGAAGATATGTAGACTTGTTAAGTCCCTCTACGGACTAAAACAAGCACCCAAACAATGGGATGCGAAATTTGACCAAACAATGTTGTCAAATGGTTTTAAGATAAGTGAATGTGATAAATGTGTGTATATTAAAAATGTTTCAAATCACATAGTCATTGTTTGCCTATATGTGGATGATATGCTAATAATGAGTAATGAATTGCCAACATAAATGTGACTAAGCGTATGCTAACTAGCAAGTTTGATATGAAAGACTTTGGAGTTGCGGATTTAATTCTAGGGATTAAGATCCAAAAGACTCATCAAGGTCTGGCATTGTCACAATCTCATTATATATAAGACAGTACTTGAAAAATTCAAGCACTTGGGCTTTAAAGTTGCAAAGACTCCAATTGACGTGAATCTTGCATTAGCAAAGAATAAAGGTCAAAGCATATAACAATTGGACTATGCTCGTGTGCTGGGATGCTTAATGTACATCATGAATTGTACACGACCAGATATAGCTTGTGCTATAAGTAAATTGAGTCGATACACGAGCAATCCAGGTCAATCTTATTGGATGGCAATGAAACGAGTTTTGGGATATTTAGAACATATCCAAAACTTTGATTTGCACTACAGTAAATATCCTACGGTAATTGAAGGATATTGTGATGCAAATTGGATCACCAGTTCAACTGATTCGAAGTCCACAAGTGGATATGTATTCACTATTGCTGGAGGAGCGGTATCTTGGAAGTCGTCCAAACAAACTTGTATTGCCCGCTTTACAATGGAGGCTGAGTTCATAGCCTTAGATAAAGCCGGTGAAGAAGCTGAATGGCTCCGAAATTTCTTGGAAGACATTCCAATTTGGCCAAACCGTTGGCACCAATATGCATACATTGCGATAGCCAAGCGGCAATTGGAAGGGCTGGGAGCATTATGTATAATGGTAAATCTCGTCATATACGACGAAGACATAAAACCGTTAGGCAATTACTCTCTAGAGGAATTATCACGATTGACTATGTAAAGTCAAGTGATAATGTGTCGGATCCACTTACAAAAGGCCTAACTAGAGGTAGTTGAGAAATCATCGAGGGGAATGGGACTATGGCCGAGAACAAGTCATTGTGGCGGTAACTCTACCTAGAAGACTGGAGATCCCAAGATCTAAGTTCAAGGAGATCAAATAAAGGAGAATTTTGCAAGGCCAATTCTCTACGCACTTATGAAACCAGGCGGTGTTCATGGCTGAAACGAACACAACAATGAGAACCAAAGACGGTTAAAGGTTGATTGTGTAACTTATGGTTGTCTAGGTATACACTAAAGTTCGACGGTTCAAAGATATCAAATCTACTGATCGACCGAGTATATCCGACACAAGTTCACTGTGGAAAGTTCAAAGGGAAACCTACTTATCCAGATGCAATTAATCTTTGCTTGCGAATCACACAAGTTTTTCATGCATACTTCCGTGATATAGCCATTCCCTATTCATGTGGGAGATTGTTGAGTTTCTTTTTAAGATGAAAAGTCTTTTCTTTTTTGATTTTGCACCGGGTGTCCGAGTCTATTCGAGCCCCGACTAATCCCGGGGGTGCACAGGCCCTCGGCAAGGAGTTTCCCGCAAGTGCACCACGGTTAATTCAAGTTTTACTCAGTCCGATGACCCTTAGAAATTGTTTGCACCCAGTAGGTTTCGAACTTGAGACTTTGAAAGGGAGCAAACCCCAAGGCTCAAGTCAATTGACACCAGGCCAACACCCGAGGGTTAAGATGAAAAGTCTTAAAAAGAGGGTGAATGGGAAATGGAGAGAAAATGAAATTTTGAGTAAAATTTTAAGTTTTCCTTTTTTTAATGAGACATTGTCCCTCATTAGTAGAGGGATAAGAATTTTGGTGGGTTTATATACAAATACACTTCATGTAACTCTTAAAGAGTTAGGAAGAAGGCAAGTCTCGCGCCGTCGTCGCTGGCTCGGCTTCGGCTTCGGATTCGGATTTGGATTTGGTCAAAGGATCGATTGATTGATTAATTTTTTGGACCAAATTTATTTATTAATAGTGAATATTAACGTGATATAATCCGTGTTTGTAACCTATGTTTTCCAATCAGTGTATTGCGTTGCAATAGCAGCCGCCTAGTGCTCCTCCCACCATGGCCAAGTGCTTGCTCCACCATGAAGGGTGGCGGGTCTCACAACTGCACTATAAATAAATGGTGCAAGCAGCTTGTTGAAGACACCAACACCAACAACAATCTGATTTCCTCTTGTGTTTACCCTCAACGTTTGACTATACATTGCATTCCTTCATCTCAGAATTTCCATTCGACTTCTGAGTTCTCCTCCCTTATTCTGCATTGTTTTTAACTACAAACAACGCATCCGTAAGTGTGATTTGCTGCCGAACTTTGTGTTCGCTGAAACACTGGGGTTTGAAATACCGCTACACCAGTGTGTAATTCGTTCTATCCTGGAAGGAAATAATCCATAACCTTGGGTACTAGGAGGAGATTAAATTCCTTAAGGAAACACTGTGAATTCAGTGGGCTCGAATTAATTAATGTCTCATTTATATTTATGTTTCTACGCTAACGTTCTTTTTTCCAGAATTATTATTTACAAATACAGGATTAAACCAAGACCCAACAGTGTTGACCTTTAACTGTCCAACATTCACTCCATATATAGCATTGTTTGTCTTATAATTGTTTTATCGATCTTTCTTTTCACTTTATAGGCATCCTTCTATCACATAACACCCCTACAACACTTCTCCATTTCAACTATTCGATTTTGATTCTATGTGTAACATCTTCGTGGATCATTTCATTATCCCAGAACGAGCCTAAATATCTGAATTATAACGATTTCACCCGAATTTCGCTCTTCTTATGTTGACTAAGTTTGCAGTATATTCAGTCTTACATCTACTACCCTTACTCTCTAGAGTCTCTTTTGTTCAAGATTTTGGTTGACACCCTCGCTGTATTTGTTAATTTGTACAATATCATTAGCAAGTAGTATTCACCAAGGGATTTTTTAGTTATTTTTTGTTATGGCTGTTTGGTTATTTGGTTTTAAATATCTGAATTATAACGATTTCACCCGAATTTCGCTCTTCTTATGTTGACTAAATTTGCAGTATATTCAGTCTTACATCTACTACCCTTACTCTTTAGAGTCTCCTTTGTTCAAGATTTTGGTTGACACCCTCGCTGTATTTGTTAATTTGCACAATATCATTAGCAAGTAGTATTCACCAAGGGATTGTTTAGTTATTTTTGTTATGGCTGTTTGGTTATTTTGTTTTAAATATCTGAATTATAACGATTTCACCCGAATTTCGTCTTCTTATGTTGACTAAATTTGCAGTATATTCAGTCTTACATCTAATACCCTTACTCTCTAGAGTCTCCTTTGTTCAAGATTTTGGTTGACACCCTCGCTGTATTTGTTAATTTGCACAATATCATTAGCAAGTAGTATTCACCAAGGAATTATTTAGTTATTTTTTGTTATGGCTGTTTGGTTATTTGGTTTTGGGTCTTCGTGTGCCGTGGCTGCAGGGTAGCTGCTATTTTCATTTATAAAAGATGGTACTTTAAAAAGGATGATACTTTAAGCCTTTTTTCCAGTAATGGGAGTATGATGTTTTCTGTATTTTGGTTATTACTGTGTTTGTTGTAACAGGTTAGAGCTGTGATTAAGGGGAGAGTCCAAGGGGTGTTTTACAGGGACTGGACTATGGAGAATGCTAAGGAGTTAGGATTGAAGGGTTGGGTTCGAAATCGGAGAGACGGATCTGTGGAGGCTTTGTTTTCTGGAAGCCCAGAAAAGGTTCAGGAAATGGAGCAAAGGTGCCGGAGAGGTCCACCAGCTGCTATTGTCACTGGACTAGATGTCTTTCCCTGTGCTGATGACCCTGGGACAGGGTTCGAACGCAAACAAACTGGTTGATCGTATTGTCTAGGCTAGCCTGTTGGTAATGCCAAAACTGAATAATATTCTTGCTTTTATTAACTTACTTGCTTCATGTTGAAATAAGTGGTAATAAGCATATCATTTTTGTACATACAGGTTCCTTGAAATGTTTAGGATTTCATAATTAAATGTTCTTATTGACGTTATGCTTTCATGCATTCATTTCCTACAGTACTTGTGCTTATGCTAATTGCTTTTAAATTTTAGAATATCTTACTGATGGAATGATGTTTTCTGGGTGGTGCTCAAGCCTCTTAATTAAGACCTTTTCAATGGCAAAGGTTTCGTGACTTTTTACACATCTTTTCAGACCCATTTGGATGGAGAGATTAGATTATCCTTCAGTAGCATCATTTGCTTAATAAATCATGCGTCCTAGAAAGTTAAAATTTAAACTTTAAAGTCAAATTACAGTTCCTTTAGTCATTAGTTTGGTTTCACTTCTAATGACACTTGAACAAGTCATTTGAAACCTTAAAAAACTGGATTTATAAATTTTGCCATCCCTTATTAAATCCCAATTTTCAACCAAATGGACCCTTGGTGAATTTTTAAGTTAGTTGCAGCGAGAAGAAAGAGATCTTATCCTTTTGCGCTGCTCCAGATATGGGAACTGATGTCACCTTCTACATTAAAGCGATATGCACTTGTTCAATTTTCTTTGCAATCTCTTCAGCTATATGTTTATTGGTTGGACAGACTAATTAAAGTAGTACTAATTCTGTATTTGGTGTGAAAGATCTAAAAATTTAAAAGAAATATTCACCAGAAAAGTTTTCCGGCAAAAGCTATTATGTTCCGGCAAGAAGTATGAAAGGTTTGTCTTTTGGGCCATTTTTACGCGCTTGAAAAATGTGAGAAACACTCACCTTGCCATGTCAGCATTCTGTGTCTAAAATGGCACAGTAAAGGCCTAGTTAAAGTGTTCAAATGGAATAGACTTAAGATGCATTGTCTAAGTGAAAAGTGTGGATAACTTTTAAGGGGCTGTCGATATATTTTCCCTATCTTAAATTAGCAATTTTTTCTCAAACATGATCAATATCAGATTCAAGGATTTGTTGCTTCTGATGTTTCTGCTGTAAATTTATTCTTACTTTGGCACACTGGCTGTGAAATTATGAAGCTTGTGAACAGAAAAGCCTAATCTTCAGAAGCATGGCAGTTCGAAGTTATGGACTACATGATTTTCTAAATAATTATGTGATTTTAAAGTTGACTCTAATTTTCTTGCACTTAATTAATGAGATTTCATCTATTTTTGGAAAGGAGAAAAAGCACTTTTGTGTCCATTTTTCTCTCCTTGGATGGAGAATATAGGAAGAGTGGCCTGAAACCTGCAATTTCAGATATTTTGTGGAGAAGATAAGCCCATGGTATACTGAAAGATTCTAGGATGTGATGTGTTAAATCGCTGAAGAAAAAACTTCTGAGTGTAATGGTGGAATGAATTCTATCAACACTCGTCAGAGAAGTTCACAGAAATGTATTAGTGAATCATTTAAAAACACACTCTGATAGATTTAGCTAAAATATCTTTTGTGAAACAAGCGAAGAGATTTAGATAGATGTTCTAGGCATCGCATATTAAAGTTGCGAGCTTCATGCCTATGTCATCACCAAGTGTAGAAACTGTTGTACTAGTATGGCATATTTGAGCAAAATCAATTGAATACTTCCCAGGTTCAACTTGGTTAGACGTGAAAAGTATGTGAAATTGTTCCATGCTATCCAGTTGGAAACTTGGAATGGACACTCTTGCCTCCAGTTGTTGTTGTATGCTTATATATTTCACAATGCGAATGCTATAGAGGCTGATAGTTGAGTTGTTCCATGACATTTTTAAGCTGACCATAACACCTGCAACATCCAGACCTTCATATCTGCAATTAAGTCGGACAAAGTGAAAAATAACATTTTCAAAATTTTCCTCGTGAATTTTCTATGAGTAACACTATGGCCCTGATCACGGAGAAGTCATCTTGGCTTGTTTCGAGCCATTATTTCTTCTCTTGTCGTCTCTCCTCTTTCTGAAATTAGATCTTATAAGAATTTCAGATTTCTGTCAAAATAACCTCAATCTGATTGAATTACTTAGCTTCTTAGTCTGGGATAGAAAATTAGGATTTGCATGTTTCATCAGTGAATCATGGATCTTTGAGGCTGCAATTTGTGATTAATGCTGTCAAAGACATTGGTGGACTGGTAGTTTTGCTCCGTCACGGCTATAATTTTCTGTAAGATTGGCTGTGATGTTGCTAATGATAGTTCAGGAAAATATGCTGCGAAATCCAAGAAAGCCATTAGGAATTGTTTGCCAGTTCTGAGAAGGTATTGGCTAATGCTTCTGATGGGTGATAAGATACATGATTGGAATTGCTGCAAGGGTGGTGTGCTTCTGTTAACTCTGCAACTTTCAATGCATCCTTAATCAAAAACTCCTCGGAGTATGATAATTGCCTTCTGCTTAGACTTTTGGCCTTAAGCTCACATGTCCTGTGCTCGAAATATGTCACTTTACTCGTAGTTAGTTGTTGTTTAGGTAATCAAGAATCTTATTGTCGACTGCTTTTATAGCATAGCATTTTCTTGATGTAGCTGTAATCGTAGGCAGGATGTGATTTTTTTTTTTTTTTTAAAAGGTAAGTAGTATTGGGATGTATCCTTACCTTTTGCCTTTCAATAGAGCTGACGAACTCGCTGTTAAGTTTTTGAAATATTAAGTGATGAAGAGAGGTCACTGGACAATATGAAGGTTATATTTTGGACTTTGGAGCTATTTTTTGTTCCAATATATCATGGAATTTTCAACAAGTTTTGATGTAGTGTGCTGATGACGCGAGATATCCTTAATATAGGAAGCTGTTTAGACGTTGAAACTTGAGATATCACATCTTCTGCAGAAGTGTGCCACTTTACTCATAATTTATTGTTTTGAGAATATAGTATTTCATCGTCCACTATGCATATAGCATGACATTTTGTTGCTGTAGCTGTAGCTGTAGTATATGGCAGGATATGATATATCCATTTCTTCCTTTTCAGTTTAACTGAAGTTGCTAAAACCTTTATAAAATCTCATGTATTTCAAGTCTGAAGAGAAGTATGGACAGGACAAAGGTTTGGTTTTGTCCTGCAGAATGGTTATTTTCCCAGAAGTCATGGATTTGTTAATAATTTTTAGCTGTTTGCTGATGACGGAAAATATCCTTGATATAAACAACAACAAAATGGCCAGTATAATCCCACAAGTAGGGTCTTGGGAGGGTCGTGTGTACGCAGACTTAACCCCCCTACTTTGCGGAGGTAAAGAGATTGATTCCGATATAAGAGTGTTAAAAAGTACACAAGTACCCTTTTAGCTGCAAGTTTGTTATGCTTGTCGCTAATGGCTTGTTTCTGAGTCTCTTTTGTACTATATTAGTTTACATCATAACAGGAGAGGTCTCCTGCATTCTTAAACCTAATGGGACTAGAGTTAATCTGAAATGAAACTTTCTTGCGTTGCTTTTATGTTTCATATTCATATGTGCTTTTCACCACCAAATCCAGTGTTCTTCGCTCAGCTTTTGTATAAATGTGCTTTCCATATTTCCTATTCACACTGCAGATTGGTACCAGCTCTCTTGAGTTAAATTGAATAGCGGTACTCTCTCCATTCCATTTTATGTGAGCCTTTTCGCTTTTCGAGATTCAGACTATGTAAACTTTGACCAACATCTTGAAATACATTTTTCATCATATTCATAGGTTGATTCATGATTTAAATTATATGGGTTCAGCCTTTAAGGTTTTTAGCATATTAATTCATTATATTTTTAAAGTTATGAGTTTACATCTACTATTTATTGCAATTGTAATGAATTTTACACATAAATTTGTAAGTTGCGGCGAAAGTAATAGATTCAGCTGAACCCGGTACCGAAGAGCTGGATCCTCCTCGGATCATATTGACATGAGGAGAATTACAACTTATATTACTTTCATACAGTTTTTAAATATCTAAATTTCAACTTTAAAATATCAAGTTAATCGAATCCTATTTAGCTTTAAATATTAATCAAATCAACTCTCAAAAAACGAAAAGGTTAACATAAACCGGAATATATGGAGTATATGGTAGGAGGTTCAATGACTCTAAGGGGTCGTTTGGTAGGGTGCATAAGAATAATGCTGAATAAGGTGTATTAGTAATGCTGGTAGTAGTTATGCTTGCATTAGTTATGCTAATATATTTCTTACCCATTGTTTGGTTTGATGTATTAAAACATTGAACAATTTCTAAAAGAATTATTTGTTTACAAAAATGCCCTCAAAACTAGTCCACACTCTAACTTTTTAAAAGAAACATATGTTGAGAAATGTTTTTATATGAAAAGGTTTTAAAAAAAATATTTTATCTGTCTACCTATATTGTAAAATAAAATTAAATATTTATTTATAAAAAAAAATTTGCTAAGAATTTATTTATTTGCTAGGGATATAATTTTATTTCTCACTATTTGGATTATTTTGAACTTGTATTAATATACTAACTAGCATATTTTAATCAAGCATAAATTTTGAAGGACAATTTTGTCTTTAACTAAGCTAATGCATGCATTAAAACCTATTGTATTGCTAATACCATTATTTTCTATGCTTTAATTATGCATAGTATAATATCAAATATGATGTATAACTAATGCTTGCATAAGTAATGCATGGGTTCAAAATGTCTATTATTAATACACAAAGCTAATGCACTCTACCAAAAAATGTATTATTAATACACAAAGATAATGCATGCATTAGATTATCTAATGCATCCTACCAAACGACCCCTTAAACATATGTCAAAGATACTGAAGAAAATTCCTCCAAAATTGAAAAGACCCCTTCTTATGTATTATGGTTAAAATAGCACGAGTTAGCCAGTTTTTGGACTGGTCATTCAAAAATAGCCTGCGTTTGCCAAGTTATTGAAAAATAGCCACTATTTTGCTGCAATAGAGACCAGTCCAACATAATATACTGGAGTTTGGTGCACCTGTGTATGAACTTGCAATATATTATGCTGAACCGGTATTTTTTGTTGACTCCAGTATAATATACTGGAGTTCCATATACTTTGGTGGAACTCCAATATAATATACTGGAGTTCCAGCAAAGTATATTGGAGTTGCATATTATACTGGAGTATTTTTTGAATTTTTAAACAATATTTTCGTTCAGATTTATCTTTACATGAAAAGTGATTAAATTTTGATGACTTTTGAAACTGTGGCTATTTTTGAACGACCACTTGTAAATTTGGCTATTTTTTAATTTCTCCCTGTATTATGGTGATGGCCGTAATAAAGCTATGGCCTGGTTGACTCTACCGAAAAAGGCCACTTTGACAAACAATTAACCCGGTTACTCCTGAAGAGCTTGTGCGGATCGGGGTCATTTCTTAAATACCACCAATTTTGGGACATTCAGCTAAGACTCCCTTGCAATGACGGGAAAAGCCAGTTGCATTTACTATCAACTGCTAACTAAGGGCATCTCCAATGCCACTCTATATCTTGCACCAAATTCAAATTTGGTGCAAGAAATAGTGTATTTTTGCTCCAATGCAACACTATTTTTTGCTCTATTATAGAGCATGAATAGTATTGCACCAAATTTGGTGCAACACTATTCATCACTCTATAATTGGTTTAATATTATTTTATTTAATTCTTTTACTTTGGACTTTTAATTTATTATATATTGTGTATATAATTAATTTTTATATTAAGATCTTTATAATTTTAATTTTATATCCTATTTTTTGATATATTAATTTTTATATATATTATATTTATATAAAATTATATAAATATAAAGATAAAGATCACCGATTTGAATAATTTTTAACTCGACAAAAAAAAAAATTAAGGATAAAGATGCGCATTTTGCACTTCGTAATGCATTAATCGAGCATTTATGGGAGAATAGAGGCGAAAATTAAATATTTATGTGGTACTTAAATTAAATTTGACTATGATGTAATATTTATTTAGTTATCTTTTATCAATAATTTTAATTTTTGTTAATTTATCCTTTAAAATAATTTTGTAATAAATAATTATATAAGTGGTGAATGTGAATTATATATAATGAATATGAAAAAAAGAAAAAAAGATAGTATTAGTTTGAAGGAAATAAAAAATGAAAAGTAAATAGAAGATAATAATATAATATAGAAGAGAGAGAAGATTTGGTGTAAAAAATGGTGTAATGGTTGGAGTAGATTTGACGTTACACCATTTTAGTGTGAAATTTGGTGAAAAAAATGGTGCTAGCGTTGGAGATTGCCTAAACACGGGCCAAGTGCACTAATAGTCTTTTTCAGAGATGCTATTTAGAGATTAGCCAATTTTTATTTTTATTTTAAAATCCTAAGCTGAAAATCTTTGAGATAACTCAGATCTTTTTTTTGCTGAAAAATTGAATGGAAAAATTAAAATCTAGAACGTACTGGCTAATTCTTAAATAGCAGTTGCCTCCTGGTGTTATTCCACACTAAAAGACGGGCAAAGCGAAAGGGTTGTTTCACAATTCAATCCTTATCCCAAATTGTGCAAAAACCAGAGACAAGCAATCGTCCATGCAATTCATACTAAAAAAGTGATCGATCTCTTCAGTACTTCACCAATTTATTTTAACGTTATTTCATCAAGAATATATTTTAGAACAATTAACCTAAAAAATGGGCGAATTTATAGTAAAGTATGTATATAATCGTGTATAATCAAAGATTATATTGGCTAGGAAGGTAAACAATGATACCTAGTGGCTATTTATGTAAAGATGCTATAGTTTTAGAGTAGAGGTTTTTTCCTATCTATACCATATATGAAACCTTATTATAAAAAATGTGCATATTTCCATTATTACCCGCTATGTTTATATTTTTCCTACAAAATTTATACCATTCATTAAATACTCATATTAAGAGCTGATTCCTTCCAAATTAGGCGCCTACAAATCTGGGATAAATATTTGAATAACATATTCCTTCCAAATTAGGCGCCTACAAATTTGGGACTAAATATTTTTTCATATTCACATCAGATTCATCCCCAATACTAACTGAAAATTCAGCAAAAATCTCTGCGTCCATCTCCAAATCAGGTATCAACTCTCTGTCATTGATTCGAACAAAAAGGTCATCAAAAATCAATACTATCGAGCAAATGCTGAGTTTGATGCTGATTTTCTCTGATTTTTTGGGCTGTTTTCGCTGGATTTTTGTTGCGTTTGATGATTTTCATGGGTGAAGTTGGCTGGTTTCCATGAGGGAAAGGGAGGAGTTCTTGTTCTTGACGGTAGTGAGCTGATGCGCAGCTGCTTGGATCAACAAATTTTCTACAAAACATCTACAAATAAACTACAAATAATGATTTAAGTATGTATAAAGCAATATTGTTTTAAGAGTATCTACAAATTACTACATTTATACTACAATTAAACTGCAATCTATGTTGAAAAAAAATATTGACTACGAAATTTTCTCCCCATCTATAAATTTTCTACAAATAAACTACAAATCAGTTTACGTATGTATAAAGCAGTATTGTTTTGAAGGGTATCTACAAAATTACAACATTTATACTACACTTAAACTACAATCTATGTTGGAAAAAAATGTTGACTACAAAATTTTCTCTTCATCTACAAATTTTCTACAAAATATCTACAAATAAACTACAAATTAGTTTAAGTATTGTATAAAACAGTATTATTTTAAGGGTATCTATAAAATTACTATATTTATACTACAATTAAACTACAACATATGTTGAAAAACTATGAGTCGTATATGCAATTGCATGGGAAGATTTGCCCTGTTTTTTTTGTGGTTTTGCTGATAAAATACCTATATTGTTATAGAATTCACCAAGGAATGGTACTCGTTTTAGCACCAAAACAGTGTTAAACCGTTTGTTTTACTTATTTTCATTTTTGACTTTTCCAAAAGACATAATGGCTCTCCGTTATCTTTTAAATTGTTGAGTATTCATAAGTGATGTGAAAAAGCAGAACACAATCGATGTGGAATTTTGTTTGGTTACAGAAGAGGGAAAATGGTAAAAAGAATATGGGGTATGAGTAAAAACGTGGGTGGGGTGAGGGGTAAGGAGAGAGAAACGTGATATATATGGATACCTTTAATTAAGGAGTAAAAACTGTCCATTAATTAGATATGGATGCCTTTAATTAAGGAGTAAAAATAGCCCATTAATTAGATCCTTAATTATGTATGATATAAGATTGATAATTTGATATATTAAGTGTAATTTAATCAAACATTTGTTTAACATGTAGGGTAAAAAAGTTTTCCTATGTGTTACAGGAATATAAAAATTTCTTTAGAGTACAACTGATAAGCATCTGCTAATTTGCTCAGAAGATTCGATTTATCACCTCAATCACTTACTGCTGCTCCAAGCCAAAGAAATTCCCCAATTTCAATATCCAAAGCTGGTAAAGTTCAATTTTTTTAATAACTTTCTATTCTTTAGTATAAATATCTGATTTTTCACATTAAATTATGTTCAATGATCACGATTCGAATTTGGGTATTTTACAATGTAGAATAAGATACTCTGCTCTGTCCCAGTTCATGCTATAATGTTTCCTATTTAGTTTGTTGACACATTTTTATATTTAGAAATAATTTAGCTTTAAACTTTTTATTTTTTATAGCAACAAAAATTGCAATGGTTAAACTTAGTGTCCAGTCAAAGTGCGTCAGATAAGTTGGGACGGAAGGACTATATTGTTATAAGAATCCTAATTTTCTAACATATGGTGTCACTTCTATATGTATTCATAGTTATGAAACTCTAAGATTTATATGTGGGATTGAGGTACAGTTAATTGATTGGTTGTTCTGGAGGGTACATTTCAGACTCATTTCGGTGGATTTTTCTGTTTATACAAGCTGGTATTTCACTGCTTTTACGGGGTAATCTGAATATTAAAATGTTGTTTGAACTGCTCAGTTTTCCTTTTGTTTGTTGATGTCGTATGTCTATATTTAGCATGCAGCATACTTATTTATAAACAATACATGTCCGTTGTATCCAATACATGTCCAGGGTCAGTTCCCCAGATCTCGCGCATAGCGGGAGTTTAGTGCACCAGGCTGCCCTTTTAAAAAAAATAAAAATACTAAAAGTTATTAGATTGAACTGAAAGAGCGACGCCTGTTTTCTACATTCTTCTTAAATATGTCGAGATATAATTGAGAATGGAAGAGATTTTCAGAGGTTCATTGTTTATAAATGTCATTTGTGTTGCCTACCCTGCTTGAATGGTCCAAGTTCTTTGCTCTTGATCTTTTCTCTTTTTATACTTTTGGATCTTTAGCTGTTTCTTTAGTGTATTTAGCTCACAAATGTGTGATTTGAGGTGTTTACTAGTGATATCGAGATGGTTTGAGTTACCTGTGTATGACATTTCTGAAGTTATTGCTTCTCATTTTCCCTACAAGTAACAGGCATGCAAGCCTCCTATGTTATCACTGATACTTTGGTATTTATCTTTATTGATGTTCATACTCTCTGGACTCGCAGTAGTAATTCTATTCAACTAGGGAAAACTTGTGGAAGCTGAAAAACTGTTCTTGTCTGCACTGCAAGAAGCTAAAGAAGGTTTTGGAGATAGGGATCTGCATGTTGCATCTGCTTACAGCAATCTATTAGGTCGACTATTAGATGCTTTCTTTTTCCTTCAGGCTATTGATAAGATAATTTCTACCTTATCAAAATAACAAATCTTACGTATTGAACATTATTTTTCCCTTCCTCTTTATTTAAGACTCAAATAAGCAGGCAATGGAATTGAAGGAGTCAAGAATGGAGGTTGCGGAATTGGAGCTGTTACTGAGGGCCTTTGAATCTGCTTTGTACCAAATTAAATGGCATCTCAAACTTCCATCAAAGCGTCGCCTTCAAACAGATATTTTGGCCTTATGCACTGAGACGAGGCCAGTTGTAATCAGAGGCGGACCCAGGATTTGAGAATAAGGGGGGCACCATTAAAAAAATTGTAGCAGGTGGTTCGAACCTGCATGGTGGGCAGCAGCAAGACTTATTCTTGGAAGCAAATCATTGCTCCAAACATAATATTGTTAATGAAGGTTCCAAGAAAAATATTTAAGGGGTCACCAACATATATACAATTATGTATATATAGAGTTTTTGCCGAAGTTAACGGGTTCACGTGACCCCTCAACCCCGGCTCTAGGTCCGCCTCTGGTTGTAATGGTGGACTATGGAGGGAAGATGCCTGAACTGCAAGACCGGCTATCTGCATTCCTTAAACATTGCCAAGAGGACTGCTCAGTATTTTAGCCTTTGCATGTTATGGTTATAGAAGATATGATATACTTGGTTCATGCACGAGCGTTTGCAGAGTTTGTTAAGTCTAGTTTGGACTTGGAGACGAGGTTGATCTTTGTAGACCTTGAACAGGATCCTCTGAAGATGATAACACAAGTGGAAAAAAGCTCTGTGGGCGCAGAACTTGTATTGGCACAAAGACATTTTCCTCTGTCTTTTCTGAAGATGGAATAAAGACTGAACACTTGAAACATCATAAGCCAGAAGTTAGAGCAAACACTAAAAAAGTGCAGCCCGGTGCACTAAGCTCCCGTTATGCACGGAGTCCGGGCAAGGGCCGGACGACAAGGATCTATAGTACGCAGCCATACCCTGCATTTCTGCAAGAGGTTGTTTCCACGACTCGAACCCGTGACCTCCTGGTCACAAAGCAGCAACTTTACCAGCTACGCCAAGGCTCTTCTTCAAGTTAGAGCAAACACTGACTCCTCTATTTATGAGCCAACTTGTTCACGGTCTTTTGAGTAATTGATCTGGTGATTGCATTAGAGAAACTCATGCTACAATCCCAACTCTAAATGGATGGTTGCTTGGTTATCCTTAGTTTACCTATTTGGGATGGCTCATATTGAACATGCCAACCTCTCGACAAAGTCTCTTGCATCTTTTCCAAGTCCTTGTTTGCAGGTGCAATAGAGGATCTCAGGCTCAAAAAGACGAACTAATGAGTTTCTACGTGCCATATGACTTGAGCTTGGAGGGAATGAATGAGCCATGGGCAGAGGCATTTTTGACTCATATAAAGACAAAGCAAGAACGGTGCGACCAAGTTTGGACATCCCTACAGATGGAGGTTGGAGCTTTACCCACAAGCAATTGCATTATAGTAAGTTACTAGTAACTGATGTCAAGTTATTACTCAAAAAAAATAAAAATTATTGCTAATGCCATGGCTGCTAAGTAATTTTGAATCACCAAGTGCACTTTTGCACGTTAGTTATTTTGATCCCAATTAGTTGATATCACCTATATGGATCCTTTACCTTCATTGTGTTGTGTTCTTCGTTGAATCCAATTGATTTTGAGGGGTTTTAGGTCTTTTAAGACCCTATTCCTCCATGTGAGTTTAGGTCTACCTCGTCTCCGTTTATCACCTTTAATGACCATATTGTTGCACCTACATACCGATGAATCTGTAGGTTTACTTAGGACATGGCATCCACCATTGTTGAACATTTTCATCATTCAAAAAGGATATAGAACAGATTATTGTCTATTGATAGGACAGTCCAAACGTCAAGGAAAAAAGCAAACAATGACTTGACATTTTGCACGTTCTTGCATAGTATGATATGCTGGGATTTGTACCAGATGTTTAGTAGTTTGGGCTGATCCTTAAGTTTGGCAGCAAGAGCTATAGGTAAACACGGCTAACACACATTCAGTGGTCCTTAACGGAGTGTATGATTCTCTCGGAGCCAATGTTCATATCTCACTTGCTCATGAAAATAGCACAGAATAGCTAGTTTTCGGATTGGTAATCGAAAAATAGTTAATGTTTGTAAAGTTGTTGAAAAATAGCTATTGTTTTGCTGAAACACGAAAAGTTCCAGCATAATATGCGGGATTATGAAACTCTTGTGCATAAACTACCAGCATATTATGTTGGAACTCCAGCACACAGAAAGTTCCAGCATAATATGGGGATTATAGAGCTCATGCACATAAACTTACAACATATTACGTTCGAACTCCAGCACATTATGTTGTAAGCTCATATGTAAAAATTCGAGGTCCAGCATATTATGTTGGAATATTTCTGTGATGATCCGGCCCGTCGTCACGTGAGTTACCGCCCCGTTTTCCCATATTATGTTGCTCTATGTTTCAATATTAGTATTTGAATTGATCGGGTAGAATTGGATTGGTTTTAGTTGGAAATGAGGCACTTAGCCTCTTAGAGGGGAGCTTGTTTGGGAAAAGTCAACCAGAAGTTGATTATATAGTTAGAGAGCTCGGATGTGAATTTCGGTGATTCGGTTAGCTTCGGGGGATGATTCGTGACTTAGGAGTGCGATCAGAATTGGATTTGGAGGTCCTATGTAGAATTAGGCTTGAATTGGCGAAGTTTGAATTTTGGCGAATTCCGGTTGATAGGCGAGATTTTGATCCGAGGGTTGGAATGGAATTCCGAGAGTTGTTGTAGTTTCGTTAGGTGATTTTGGATGTGTGTGCAAAATTTCAGGTCATTCGGACGTCGTTTGGTCGGGTTTTTGATCGAATGCAAGTTTCGAAAGTTTTGGTTGAACTTAGGCTTTGATTTGAGGAAATTTGATGATTTTGATGTTAACTATAGTGTTTGACGGTTCGAGCAAGTTTGAGTAAGGTATTGGGTCACATCTGTATTTTTGGTTGAGGTCCCGGGGGCCTCGGGGTGAATTCGAGTGGTTAAACGAGAGTTTTCGAAGTATGTTGCAGATCAGATTTTGCTGTCATCTGGTATTTCCGCTTCTGCGGAAATGGACCGCAGAAGCGGTTGCGCAGAAGCGGGTAAGTGATCGCATAAGCGGTCGTTGGCTAGCTAGGGAGATTCCGCAGAAGCGCACATGCGGACCGCAGAAGCGGTCTCGCATTTGCGATTGGTTGACCGCAGAAGCGGTCCTGGGTAAAAATCGAAG
>MU734513.1:37097-48018 GCA_026770625.1 Nicotiana glauca
GATGATATTGCGCTTGGGCTGTAGGAGCCCCTCCGGAGTCTGAACCCCCACAGTGAGCGCGGGTACCCAAATGGATCGGGCTGCGCGCCGCAGCGATCATGTGCTTTGCATTGCATTCATGCATCGAAATCTATCTGTTCTACTTGTCATTGTTTGCCGTTGTACCACCGTTAAACTGTGTTGAATTATTGGTCATAGCTTTGCATTGTTATATTACGGGATTTCTTACTTTCAGCCATTATATATGTCTATTACCACTGAGTTGGAAGTACTCACTTTACTACCTGCACCATGTGTGCAGATTCAGGTGTTCCGAGAGCTTAGTTGAGTTGTTTGCTGCTTCCAGAGCTTTCAGGAGTTGTCGAGGTAGCTGCCTGACGTCCGCAGAACCCGACTCCTCCCCTTATCCCTTTTTATCTTTCCGCATTTTAGAACTCTGTATTACATGAGAGTTTGCTACTTTGTTATCTTAGAGGTTCTAGACTCATGACCCCCGGTCTTTGGGAGATGTTGGTTATGTCAGTGTTTCAGACCGTTTCTATTTAAATTACTCGGTAAATAGACTTAACAAACTGCTAATTTCATGTTGTTACTTGGTAATGGGATTTGTGATTGGGTTGTGTGTATTGATTGGTCGGGCTTGCCTAGCAATTGTGTTGGGCGCCATCACGACCGGGATTGGGGTCGTGACAATTTCCGAATTTTTAGGGTGTTTTTGTTCAGATTTTATCTATACATGAAAAAGTAACTAGATTTCAATTACTTTTGAAACTTTGACTATTTTTCAATTATCAGTCGTAAATCTGACTATTTTTGATAAAAAGAAAGTTCCCACTTACTCCTATAGCAAAAAAAATAACATAATAATAATAATTTCAGAAAACAAAGGAGAAAAAAAGAAGTAAAGATAAGAATGATTGAGTTGGAATGTTCCGAATGTGTGTCTCGAACTGGTCAAGAAGAGCCCTTGAAATTCAAACTTCAACTTTAAGCATTATTGACTGGAAACTAAAAACATATGGTAGGAAATATTATAGTATTTCTTTATAGACTTTATAAAGAATATCCAAGCAAACCTCTCTATAACAAAATAGGGTTGTTTTGATATTATTAATTTTTATAGTGAACGATTGTTATATACCTATAATAACATTTAACATTGAAATACTATTCGATTGTTATAGATTAAAATTATTCAAAAATTAAAAAAATTCCTTTTTTTAATGTCACGTGTAAAATATAAGAAAATTATCTTTGTTTTGCACAATACTAGCTTTGTAAAGGGATAGCTTGACGTTTAGATCACATATGGCATGAATTACATTAATTAAGGAATCAATATGCCTCACATAAATACTTTAATACGCTAAACAAAATATTGAGTCCAATAAAAAACTTAAACTTTAGTGAATATTCTTCAAATCTTAAACTTATGCACATGGAGACTTTGTCCAATTGAAAAAATAAGTGTAGATCTTTAAAGAGAGATTTTCATAAAGCACTATCTTTTAGTAGTAATTAGTCATTTATAGATACCATTTGTTATATTACGGGTTATAAATACCTTTTTTGTGGTTATATGATGTATTTGATGTATTTAAGTTATTGTATTCATGAATACAGTAGCAAAAATAGGCATGAATCAGGGAAGTCCAGCTAATCAGTTGTTGTATTCGAGTGTATTCGACCGTATTCATGGCGTGAAACATGGGATTACAACTGGATAAATTACTGTATTTGACTGTATTCACGGCGTGAAACAGGGGATTACACTGTTTTAAAACGGAAAGTGTATCAATTAACATAATAGACTACTAATATAACTCAACAAACTCAATTATAACACACAAAATTTGTATTTCCGGTTATAAAAAAAGATTCTCAACTGAAAAAAAGCCCAAAAAAATATAGCAATCTTCAGAGAAATTATATAATACATCTGAATACATAAATTATATTAATTGAAAAAACATATGAATCCATAGAATACATTGAAATACAATAAAAAAGACAGTGAATACAATAAAATATACGGAATACAACGAGATACATTGAATTACAATAAAAAAAGATAATAAATACAATGAAGCCACTCCGGCGAATCTGTGGCGGCCTAAGAGGAGAATTGGTTCGAAAGCTTTGTAACGAGGGATTTCAGGCTGGACTACTCGATCGGAACGCCGTCGATTTTGATGAGGCCTTTCCACTCCTAGGGCTTGATTTCCATGGCCATTGCTTTGATTTCGATGGACATTGCTTTGATTTCGAACCTCCACAAGAGATCTAAATAATACATTCCATAGGGATCACGAACCCATGATTATACAAACAAGCCCTTGAATGACTTAAAAATTCAAGAACAGACACTTAAAAAGATACTGGACAGAATATTGATTTAAAATAAATAAGGTGTTAACCTTTGTTATAGGAGGTAAAAATAAACATTAAGCATGGCTGGAACTTTGTCCAATGGAAAATGTATGTGTAGATCTTCAAATATTAGACATTATGCACGATGAAATTTTTTATTTAATAAAATAAAAATATAGTACTAGCATATCTTTTAGTAAAATTAAATAAAATTTTAATTGTGAAAGTATGTAATATCATACAAATCTTTTTATCATAATTAGTTTCAAACTAGTTGGTCAAAATCTTTAGATTTATTATTGACAATCATAGAGATTTTACATGGAGGTTAATAAAGTGGTAATTTTACAAAAAAAATGTACAGTTATAAAAATGATTTCTGTTGCTGTAGGTAAAAAATTATTATATAGAGAGGTAAAAATATCATCATCATCATATCATCATATCATATCATATTTATATTTACTGTATTATGAGTAAGAAGACCCAAAGTGACACTGAATTATCAAATTGTCCTATAAAAGTTAAATGATTTTCTTTACCCTTCAAGCAAATACTATAAAGTAAAAAAAAAATTGTGCAAAAATGGAATTACACATTCTAATAAAGTTTTTAAAAAGTTGGAGAATGTAAAGAGTTGCATTGAGGCTGAATTCATTTGGCTAATTTAATAAAAGCCAAATTCATCTAGCGAGTGCAAATGATCAACAAATAATTAATTATTCATTCAATATATACAAAGTTTATTTAGCATATAAACTTAGGAAGACACCTTTTGACTTGACTCATCTTGATAACCTTTCACATTATAGCTTTACCTCTTATTTCTGGGCAAAAGCTTATTTCCCATTCTTTTTTCTATGTAAGTTTAGTACTCAAGAATTTATATTTCATATCTGAATTTATCTACCGATGTAATTTTACTTTCTATTCTACGATAAAAACTAAATTATCCCCACTTTGATTTTTATATATTCACGTGGATTACTCAATTTTTTTATATTTTCTAATTTGGGTTCATAATTTGTGATTTTTGTTGCAGGTGTAAAGATGCTAGAGAGTTGTGGATGCACCAATTGAAGTAATTGAGTGCAAGGGGTGAATTTCTCCTCAGGTAATGAATAAATATCTCTGACACACAAAGATACTATAAATTTATGTTGAGTGGATATGTAATCCTTAATCTTCTTTGATTTCTTAAATATTTTTCTTTAAAAAAGCTTCACGAAAGCTTATGCTCTTATGATTACGATATTCTTGTAATAGCCAATTGCATTTCTATATTTTTTACAATTAAATCGAGATATTTGCTTTATGCGGTTCTATTGTATTGGCTTCTTTGCTATTATATATTTACGGACTATCTAAATTAAAGGAACCTTGGCATCTAAGGTATCCAAGGACTTATGGGGTAAGATTTTTTTATTTTTTTAATTTATTTTATGGAATTAGCTAAGTAGAATCATCATCCATAATTTTGGAATTTGCAATTAACTTTTATTTTATAACTAAAATATTTTAATAGTAATATTCAATAAACGGACTACTCGAGGGCTACTTAAAGCCACTTTAGTGCAAACCTGAAGGACTTACCTTGTTGGATGTTTCTCAGTCCTAGTCCTGCTATAACTTAACAACCAAAAAGCTTTGCGTCGTACTTCAGTCTCTTTTCAACTGAGATTTCAATATAGAAGGACCTCTTTATTTCTTCACTGTGGGTTCTCGCATCATTTTCTTGAAAAGATATTATATCACCGTGGGGGAGTTTAAAATGAGTAATGTTAACCATTCCATTATTCACACAAACCCTTCGATGACTTATCGGCTGCCTTGCTTGAGGAATAGTTTCACAAAAATGGAGACGAACCGGGATAACGTCCGATCTTGTTTTTGGATTGAGTAGAAAATGGATATATGAAATTCTTTCTCTTCCTCTGTGCATCTCTGTTATTTTTAAAGTCTAATACTCATTAGGGGGTGTACGCGCAAGGCGCGTGCCAAAATGATTCTGAAAAAAACTTTGATTTTTATAGTAAAGTATTGTTATATAAGAATGGTGTTATAGAAAGATCTGATTGTCTAGGAAAAAGGGCAGCCTGATGCTCTAAGCTCCCGCTATGCGCGGGTTCGAGAAAGGGCCGGATCACAAGGGTCTATTGTATGCAGCTTTATCCTCCATTTTTACAAAAGACAGTTTTTACGGCTAGAACCCGTGACCTCCTGGTTACATGGCAGCAACTTTATCGTGAAGTATATACAAAAAGAAGTAGGCTAAGAACTTATTGAAGTCCTTCCCTTTTTCGTTTTTTTTCTAGTTGCTGTCATATTCGGGTTGAGACAATAGTTGTTAATTTTTCACAGGATTGGTGGAGTAAGAAAGGGAAATATCAAGTAAGTAGCATCAATATCAGAATAGCACAAGAGAAGAAAAAAGTAATTGCAATATATAGGAGGCCCCTTTACTTATATATCTTTGTCTTCTCCATCTACTTGTTCCCTCCTCTAATGAACACTCTCATGTGAGCCATCAAAAATCTTTTTAGAATTATTAGTTCATCATTTGTTCCTTTTCTGTTTTCTTTTTTGACAGTACGTATTAGGTAGATTTAAAATTTAAACTCTACTTATTCATTTTTTAAGTTTCACAGTATTGAACTCGTTATATTTTTAAAGCTTCATCTACTATTTGTTACATTTTTCATATGCAAATTTATGCTCTATGTCGAAAGTTATGGTAAATTGAACATGTTCCTGTTATTCTACATTCGTTCCTGGCAGGGGCAGAGTTAGAGCTTCGGACGCGAGTTCGACCGAACCCATTAGCTTTGGTCCAAACTCATTGAATATGTATTTGTCTTTAAAAGCTCATTGGATATGTTCAAATTATTAATTCAAAAACCAATAATTCAGAAGGAATAAAATTTCAAACCCGTTAACTTTAAATTCTGACTCTACCTATGCCCTCGAGTCACGGGTGTTAATTTATTGTGTTTGTTCTTCTATTCCTTTTGGGAGGACAGGATAAGAGATAGGAGTATCGTTTGAATCTGCCGACTCCCTGACCAGAATTTTTTTATTTTTTCTTGAGAGAAACTTTTGGGATTATCCATTATTTAGCCTAATACTATTTTTAAAGACAAGATCCCTCACCTGACATTTGTACCTGGAAAACAAATTAACATTAACTTTACCTTACTGCAGAGTAGTGATGGCAGAATAGTTAAAAATAATAATTAATTATCCATATTATTCACTAAGTAGTCGAGGTGCATGCAAGCTGGTCCGGACATCATAATTATAAAAAATAAAAAACTAATATGCAGTACATATTGGCTTCTCTAATGTATACTCCCTCTGTTCACTTTTAATTGTCCACTGTGAACTTTTTACGCTTTTTAAAAATTAAAAAATAAAGTGCATAATTTATTATGACCAGTGTTTTGAAAGGCGTTTTCGAGGCGAGCCCTGGGGCGAGGCGCACGAAAAATGTCTCAAGCCGATGGTGTGAGACGAAAGTCTCAAGAGGCATACGTCCAGTAATTAATTTGAGGCATGTGCCTGAGCATTTGAGGCGTATTTATGTAGTGAGGCGTAAGCACCATAGACTTTTTTCAAATTAAAATAACATGTCCTTCATATAATACGCAAATTCTCAAAAAGTCAACTTGTAATTACTCCAAAGTTTAAAAAGGAACTGAAATATATTAAATTTAAAAGTCAAGACATTTTTTATCGACTGAAGCCCTAATTTTTTTATCTTTCCCAATTCTTTATCTTGTCTGCTAGTCTGCTAATATCTCCCAAAAGCAACGAATATTTAATTTTTTTTTTACAAATACAAAAGAGAACTCTATTCTCCTTCATAGCAGAAAGTTCAAATTGCAGGCCAGTCGTCCTTTTTGTTCCTCCATATAGAAAATTTTATTCTTTTCGACTCAAGTTAATTATGTTTGTAAGTAGCAAATAATAGGTTATGTTGACTAATTTTTTATGGGGATGAAGCACATCATATATATATTTACCTATTTGTAAATTTTTACTGTAATTATATTATTTTATAAAATATTAAAATTAAATACTCATGGGGATTAAGCCTCACTGAGGCATATGTAAAATAACTCGCCTAACACCTACGCCTTTTAAAACACTGGCCATGATACCCATATTAATTGGTGTATAGTTTTAATGAATTTGAAAAGTGATTTGGAATGAATAATTAATGCTAAGGGCAAAATAAAAAAGTAAATTTTTTTTTCTTGA
Organism: Nicotiana glauca; assembly: GCA_026770625.1. NCBI lineage: Eukaryota > Viridiplantae > Streptophyta > Magnoliopsida > Solanales > Solanaceae > Nicotiana > Nicotiana glauca. Next base: position 43,728 of record MU734513.1, read on the forward strand.
TATGCATAAAGTGACAATTAAAAGTAAATATTTATTTTTAGAATACTTGGCAAGTAAAAACAAACGGGGGAGTATATACTTTTGCTATTCCTAAGGGAGAAACCTTTCATAGTCATACGTTATTGCACGGAATAAGGTACACCTAATAATTTAAGAAAAAGATTTTTTTTTTGTGTGTGAAAAAAGGACAGAAAAAGAAACATCGTATGTTGCAATTAATGAAAAAAAATTGCAAGCACATGCAAATGGACCCAATATTCATCATCTTAGAAATTTCATCTAAGTATCTAACCTCCATTTTCCTTCATCATATGCTATAAATCCTCTTCTCAAACTCTATAACAAAACCAAAACAAAATCCTATAATATAGAGTCAATACAACAAGTGTTACCATTGCCAAAAACATCTCCTACTTCAACATTATTAAGCTCAAAATATATATAGTGAAGTCTAAAATGACAGGAGAAGAAATAACCAAACGTATCATTAGAAAGCTCAAGACTCAATATCTTCAACTGATCATTCCCAATTCCAAAAGACCAAATGCTATTGTAAATGGAGTGGTGCCAAATGATGTTAAAGAAGGACAGTTTGCTGTTTGTTCAGTAAATACCAAAGAGGAACCACAAAGGTTTGTAGTAGAGTTACATTGGCTTACTAATCCATCATTCTTGAAATTATTGAAACAAGCTGAAGACGAATATGGATTTATACAAAAGGGTGTTATTGAAGTTCCTTGTCTTGCTGAGGAATTAAAGAAAGTTCTTCAGTTCAATAGTACTGGAAAAAGAAGTACCACTGATTTTGCAGTATAAGGCTACATACAATAGACCCTTGTTATTCGACATTTCCCTGAACCCTACGCATAACTACGTTCGAGTCCGAGCAAAGCCACTTCTTTATTTTTGTAACTGGTAACGTTGTTATTATATGTCACCATGTGATCACGGGTTTGAACCATGGAAATGGCCTCTTGCAGAAAATGCAGGGCAAGACTGCGTACTAGACCCTTAAGATGAGGCCCTTCCTCGAACCCCGTACATAACGGGAGCTTAATCCACCATACTGCCCTTTAATTAGACTTACTTTAAGGGGCGATGTTACATGCATCGTCTAAAATATGTACAATGTTGATCATGAAACTGTATGATTAGAACTAGTGTAGTATGTATCTACCGTATCATTTTTTAAATAAATAAAGTGGCATTTTAAGCTTTTCTTTTTCCTTATATCTTCAGAAGGAAAAAATGATAAAGTAAACGAAGAATAAACCGTCTTCCCTTTGTTACTATTGGACAATTTTTTTTTTCCTTTTGGCCCATCCATATATTATCTAGAAACCAAGAACGTTTCATTCTATGAGGTTATTATGGAGAATATATATGTCTGATGTCTATAATATCTATGGTGAAAATTTTGGCGTGCTGCAATGTAAACAATTGAAGCATCTAAAGGAGAATTTGATGTCTTTCTGATCAGTAATGAAAGCAATCGTCCTTGATGAAAGCTCCGGACGGAATCATATGAGGCGGAAGTCTCATGTGCGATTCTTTGAGGGAATGGCTACCTGCTACACGAGTTTCGACTAAGCGAACCACGTGTTTAGGGGTATACAAATGAAACTGACAAATTGCACCAATCCAATAATCCGAGTCAAACCGAGAAAAAAAACTCGACTATGGTTTGGTGTTGGGAAAAAAATTCGATCATATTTGGTTTAGTTTGGTTTTAACTAAAAAAAGTCAAACCGAAATAAAACCAACCCGAAATTATATGTATAGACGTTTTAAATATATTTAACATATAATTTTTTTTTTTGGTAATTAAATTCTTTTATTAATCACCAAAAGTATTTACAAAGCAAAGCATAGCTAACATAGTTTGCTAATCTTTTGACTACTTCTTCTACTAACTGTCTAGAAATTTAAAGTGTATACATATTGTCTATTTCTAGGAGTAACTCTAGCACTAACTACAAAAGCTATATCTCTTGCTATTTGCTCCTCTTTTCTGCACTTCTTCTCAAATACTCTTCTGTTTCTTTCAATCCAGATATGATACACAGTTTCTGCAAATATCATTCTGAATGTCATTGCATATACAGACTTCCCTTTAGCTTGCCTTATGGTCCATTGGAGAAACTGTTGCCAGCTTCCATTTCCAGGTTTGTGCTTTCCAATCCATCTGCACATCTTGCTCCACACTTAAGTTGCATAGTCACTGTCACACCTCCTTTTTACGCACCTACCCCGAAGGATAAATGTACAAGAGAGTTTTTCCATTTAAAGTGACATTATTCGAAATGAGATTATTTCTTGATTTCAGAGTCGCCACTTGGAATAAATTGCGGTGTCCCAAGTCACCGATTTATTTAAAACCCAAATCGAGGAAATTTTCGACTTTCCAAATGAAGTCTGCGAACCTGAAATTCTAAGTAAGGAATTCTGTTGACCCGAGGGAAGGTGTTAGGCACCTCCAGATCCCGTGGTTCTAGCACGGTCGCTTAAACTATTGTAAATGGCTAAAATATCTGATTCTAATACATGTTATTAATTATGTGCTTTCAATCAATTCTAAACCACTTTTATTAAATAACAACCGTACATTTAAATATTCCAACAAGACGGGCCTAATCTCGATCTGGACCCAGGCTCCTAATGAGTATGTAGGTCAAACATGTGTCCGGGTCGTTCATTTTAGCCTACGCCAAGTAAGACAAACTATCGACTTTTAAAAACACTTCAGTTCGTGTAAAATGTCCATTGAAGTTGTTCCCCAATTAATTTATGCAAAGCGATAATGCATGAAGCGATTCCATTTTTTAACTAAAACTTGCTACTAAATAATCGGAAATGCATCTGATTCAAATGAAACTCTTAACAAGTCATGAGCGTTTAATCTTTTGATTTTAATGCATTTCAACTTCTCTTATCAACTAGATCGAAAAAAAAACACACTCATTCGGGCGTGACTTGGACAAATGATAAATGAAAGGCCAACAAAACGAGTAAAGAGACCAATTTCAAAGCCGCAGACTAATTCGGACAATTCATTTCCAGATGTAAAGCTGTTTATTTTTAAGAACTTACTGTTTTGTCTAAAAATTAATGAATGACAACTTCGAACCAAATATTAATCAAACTAGCTCGAAAGTCTATGGACTTAACATGCTGTTGAGAAAAACAAACAACTCCATTTAAACAGTCTGTGATTCAACGCGAAAGTAAAGCAGTCCAAGTTATACAAATGTGCCTTACACTAGCAGAATGTGACATAAAAACTAATCTAAATAAGTGAATAACCAAGCAACGATCCCGGGACTTAAGTCCAATGATCATCCTTTCATTTTCAAACTTCAATTTCAGTCTACAGCCACATAAATATGAAAATGTGTACCTGGAATTTGACAAAACAGAAATGAAGGAGGGAGAGGTTAGCAAACAACTCCAACAACAGCAAGCAGGACAGCAGGCCCAGCAGTAGCAATGATAAAATAGTATCAAAACAGTGTCGGAAGATTCCAGGAGTAGTTTTCCAAACGGGAAAAAACTTAAAGAACTTAGTAGCAGCTTCGGGAAAGACTCAACTATAACCAACAGTTGGAAACCCAGCAATCCCAGTTCTCAATTTCAATCAAAGTAACAGAGAAACAGATGCACAGTAAACAGATGCCTGACTTTGGAAACTTAGAGGAAAAAAGAACAGATTGAAACTATGGGGATAAGTCTCAAACTTCCAATTCTAATGCACTGATCTCTAAGGTTTATGAGACCAGTTTACAACTCAACTCTTTTCTGAAGTTTCTCTCTGATTTTCTAAGGCTGGAAAAGGACTCTCAAAGATTGGAAATCTGATCAAAGGCTGGAAAGAAAACTCTCTAAGACAAAAAAAAAACTGTTCAAGGACTAGAAGATCTGATCAGGGACTGGAAAATCTGCCCCTAACTATTCTAAAAACTTTCCTTATATAACCCAAAGGACTGAACTCTTACAGCCTGTTCAAATGACTCAGCCCTCCCATTTCCCCCACTTCTTTTTGTCTAAGTATGGGACACTGATTTTAAAACCCTGAAGTTCAGAAACTAATGGACTATCCTGCTGTCCAGCAGGTTCCACTAGACTATCTCATGTGAACTGCACCTTTTTAACATTAACTGAAGCTGGTTTCTGACTTCCATTACTTAGTGTCTAACCAGGCTGTAATTCACACTACAGACCTCTCTTTTAATCCATTTAAACACCAGTTTAAGGGTATACTTAATGTACAATTAGTAGGCCAACTAAACTCTGC
>MU734514.1:0-53242 GCA_026770625.1 Nicotiana glauca
TGTCATTTTTATGCGGTCCGCGCCAGACCCTCAGGGGTATTTTTGTCCGATTTTTCCTGTGTAGTATAAATAGAATATTTTACTTTTTTAGAGCAGTTTTTGTAATCTATCTGAGCAGCTGAGCACGAGACACTTCATATTAGCCTACTTTAGGCAATTTTCTCTTGTAATTAACGTGTATTCAAGTAGATTAAGCTTGTAGTTAATGATTATGTTAATTTTTTCTAGTATTTCTTCATTTTCTGCTTCTTCCATGTCTAGCTAAACCCATTAGCTAGGGTTGTTGCTCAACCCCAGTGTGGGTAATTAATGGGTATTTTTACTTAATGCTTGAGTGATGTTGGGTGTTTGGTATTTGGGTTGATTGTATGTTTTCACTAGGATTTAGTGGTTGCAAACACTAAGTCTAGCTTAGTGGGTCTTGACTCTTCTTGAGAAAGAGAGTCTATGACCTCACAATTAACCCAACAAGGATTTGGGATGGACCCATGAGAATGGTAGTCCCAAGTAACGGGTTAAACCTCGATAGAGTAACTACCCTACTTGAACCAATAGTTGCTTGGGCAAATTAGCCTACCCAATTGGTCTCGAGAGAGTCAATTGGGCAAAATCACTCTCTCTACCGAGAGGTGTGAGAGTGAGTGCTAAAGTGCAACGGTTATCCATATTCCCTTTAATTATCATCCTTGCATTAGAATTCTATACCCATTAATTAGTCACCTAGGCGAGTGCTATGACCCTAGTGCCTTTCTCTTATTACATACAACTAGCATCATTACTTAGCATAATTTAGTTTACAATTGTAGTTGATAAATTTAGTTGATAAACAAAAGAAAAACCAAAAATGATAGAAGTGAAATTAGGAGCCAAAGCACTTTTCTAGACTTCACAAATACTCGACTCCCATAACTAGCTCCCTGAGGAAATTGACCCCGACACCACTATCGGGTAAAAGTAGTTAGCGCCCACTCAATCCCAAGGGTTGAGTCCGCACCGATCAATTTGCATTCCAATCTTGTGCACCATCTTTAAAAGAATTTTGGTAGAGATTTGATAAAGAAATCAGTCATATTAACTTGAATGAATATATTGCACCTTGAAATCATCATTCTTGATAGAGATATAATGTCTTCATAAATATCATAGAATGGCTCTTCAATATCTCTATGGAGGTATTCTCGCTATCACAATCATGCTTATAGTTATAACAAGATACATTTGTGCATAAATTGCATTGAGGATGTGGTACTTCAAGATCAAGCTTGTATATGCTTCAAGCAATTTAAATCATTTGGGGATTGTCATATAAGTATAGTCAAATAAGCCATTTAAATAGACTTTAGATGCATATCAACTTTTCATGTCATGCTAGACATATAAGATAAATAAAAGTGATTGCACACACTATTGACTTTATACTTTCAAGTGTTTGAACTGCAGGTCCAAAACAACATGTCTTTCATATGAAACCAATTCTACTTGAATTGTTTCTCTAGATTTAAGATCCTCATCTATACTTAGCGCTATCATAGATGTCGTCGACAAACATTTTATATCGGTTCCAACCTTCTTATTTCTCATAAAGACATAACATAGAGATCTCTTCATTCATATTTTCAGGTACCTGAATCTCTCATGAGATTTTATGAAATGTTATGTCATGTGATCTTCTAGATCATTTCCTTCCTTTATTATGATCATTTTGATCATTTACTCACCTTCTTTATCAAGAAGTTTATTTGAAACCGATCTGTCTATATGTTTTAAGCGTACCGTAGACTTTGTCCTTCTAGGACTTATTATAATATGATCATTTGCAGTGAGAATATAGTTACTTTCTTTGGGTCAGCAAATGCATTTGGCATGCTTTGTAATAAATTGCACATGAATTATCCTTTTTATGAACTTCTAATTCATATTATTTTATTCGAGGATTTAGATGTATAAATGATAATTCATTCCATGTAACTTTTTCTCAACTTTTATCATGTCTCCCCCTCATGTTAGAAAAATTAACTTGTTTTCTCAATTTTGAGAACCCATCTTTGTGCGTTATGGTGTTAATCAAAATATATACCGCACATCAATAATAATAAGATGGAATTATTTGGTTCCTGACCCTGAACCACTTGTGAGGAGAGAAAATAATATACTTTCGTATATAACGTATATCAAACAGATATATATATATATATATATATATATATATATATATATATATATATATATATATATATATAAAACTTTGTTCTCATAAACAATTGCTTAGCTATTAAGTGGAGGCATTCAATATATCATTTTGCTAAACCAGCTGTGATGTAAACCAACTTATCAAGATAAACTTCTTGAATAGAAAATCTGGAATATGCTCTAAATTAAACTATTGAGTAAGTTACCTCGCAAACACCATATTGCGGGTTAATAATAATCGCACATGTAACCATCTCATAGATGCATCATATGTGGTATACATGGCAGGTAAATGAGCCCATATTCACCTTTGATATTTCCAGCATTCATGGGATTCAATTCCAATTTTAGTTGATCTATTAATTAATGAGAACGACCAGTATAAGAGAATTCATAAAGAACTTTGTAGTTCTTTAATATTTACCCATGTAAATTCTCTATTACTTTTGCATATCATACTTAAATTGATATGGCTAAACCAATTATGCCAACTGAATAAATTATCAATATTGATAAAGTTCAGGTTTACACCACGACATGTGCAATTATCAATAAACTTCAAGTTTATTATGATATGAGTTTTTATTATAAGCATCCACTTTATTGTGGTATTCTTTTATTTGTGTAGTACAAACTGAAGAATAAAGTGGGTAACTTTTTACATATATATTACCCCGCTACAAGTTGTAGCAACATAAGATATTAAATCTTTCTTTTATTTATAGTCTCAATATAATCAACCGCTTTCGCGTATACTTTGGAAACTGAATAAGTTTCTTTGAGACTTACTACAACAAAATACCTTATTTGTAATCAATTGTGTTTCTCCAAAATAGTAATAATTGGTTCTTCTAGAGCTCTCAATTAATTTGGTACTACCACATATTCATCAACATCCATATGGTCATATATATCTCATTCAAGGAGAAAGTTATACCATTATGGTCATGGCCAAAATTATATGCAAGATATGTTTCTTGCATTATTGTTGCCCTTTAATAATCTTGCCAAAATATTTTGGCGTACAATAGGTACGTGACCAATGATCATTCATGCCATAATAATGATATTATTTTCTTATATCATCTCAAGCCACCTTCTAGAGGTGAGTGGTATATTCTCTACCACTAGCACGTTCATATTCTTTGAATAATGAATATGTATTAATAAATCAGATGTTGTCACGTTCATATCATGAATGAACCATAATCATCTATATGTGCTTTATAAAATCTCATGTCAAAACGATGACAAATATTACTTTCACAGATTAAAGGATTATTTTGAGGATCCTTATTATTCTCATTACTCAATGATGGCGATTATAATTTATTCGTCTAATGCCACGTTCACATCCATTGATACATTCATAGTAGTGATTTTGTCTTCTTTCAGATTTATCACATAATGCTATCACATTCTCTAAAGGGAATGAGAATGGAGCAAATTCAATGGGACGGGTTTTTAATTCTTTGTCCACAATCATACATGAATTTGATCATGGCAAGACATAGAAATTTTACCACTTTGGGTGGTTATAATATCTTTCAAACTCCATTAGAGTTGCAATCAAAAATTTATCGTCTTTGCTTGTATTTAAAATCAAATTATAAAATGTTAAGAATTTGAAAGAGAAAAGTAAAATACTTACCTTAAATCCAGAATTTTAATCATGAAGGAAGTTAATGGAATAATTGATAATTATTATGTTCAATCCCAAAGCTTCTACTCAATTGGTTAAAGTCTCGGTGCTGATAACGTGTTATAAAACAATAAAAGAACAAGAGCAATATTACAGAGAAAGAGAGAGAGGGAATTCTTATTGAATTTTGGGGTGAATTACAATGGAATAGAACCCTCTATTTATAGGGAGAGGTTGACTTAGCCACCAAGTAATAAACCCCAGAATCTCTCTAAATATAGACATTCACCATAAATACAATTCCATTTATAACAAGTACTAAATAGTATGATTTATTATGGAATTTTTACCTCCTATAGCAAAGGTTAACACCTTATTTATTTTAAATAAATATCATTTAAAAAAATTATATTCTATAGATACCTTTCAAGATTTATAGCAAAATATTTAATTTTGGCTTCCTTCTAGCCCTAAGTCACTAAATATGCTAATCAGTTATACTTTTTTCTTTCTCTCTATGTTGATACATCTCATTCTCCCAAAGTTTCGTGGACCTCTTCCTCTAATATCAACTCTCTTTTCTCCCAAAGTTTTGTGGACATGAATAATACGCTAACTCCAATATGTTTCTTCTTCTTCTTCTTCTTCATTTCCGATTTTGATTGTTTTCGTAAAATTCTGGATCTCGATCAATGCATTTTATATCATCCAATTGAAAGTAGGCTATCGAGGAAAATCTTGAAGTTTGACCCTAATGAGATTTGAATCTTATCTCATAAGGGATGCGTTGGATTTCTCTTCCCACACTAAAATTCTCAATTGAGTATGAAGACCGATAAACTCCAAGGCTGTTTCTGATGTTTCTAGCGACAAGGACTCCACATGATCAGAAGAAGTGGAGAATTAAACAAGATATAGAAGGCACTTTTAGACAGGAAGATAGGGTTCACAACAGAAATTGACTACTGAATTTCTTCTTCAACGAACTTTCTCGTTTTCTTCTTCTTTCTCTCATCGCTGCTTATGGAATCATGGTCGGAATCCGGTGGATCATCGGAAAATTGTCGACTAAAATAGGCCGTTTGAAGTTTAGGGTTAAGCAATTTGAAGATTCTGTTACCCTTTTTTAAAGAGCATTTCAATGTATCTCGTATTTCTATGTATTTCATTGTATTCACTATCTTTTTTTTCATTGTAATTCAATATATCTCGTTATATTCCATGTATTTCATTGTATTCAGTGTCTTTTTTTTTCTATTGTATTTCAATGTATCCCTCCGTATTCTATCTATTTCACCGTATTCATTGTCTCGCTATATGCCATGAATGTATTCATATATTTTTTTTAATTAATATAATTTATGTATTCATATGTATTATATAATTTCTCTTAAGATTGCTATGTTTTGGGGGTATTTTGCGGTTGAAAATCTTGTTTATAACTGAAAAATACAAAATTTGTGTGTTATAATTGAATTTGTTAAGTTATATTAGGAGTCTATTATATTAATTGATTCACTTTGGCCAAATACATAACTGGGCCCTTAAACTTGGCCTTTTTTGTCACTTGGGCACTAAAACATAGAGTTGTTCCTATCAGACCTTTCAACTAAATCACATATGTGCCAATTAGACACTTTGTAGACCATCTGAGAAAAACGTTTATAAAAATGATTGGATATATAATTAGCTGCAGTTGTATATTTGATAACTTTTAAGGCTTTCTTCTTTGCTTATGAAATAGCTGCATTTGTATATTTGACAACTTTGCTTTTTTGCTGAAGTACTATTTTTGTTAAAACTTGTTAATGTCAAAATGCAACTTCTATCAACCACTTGTGCGTTCTAGTTTGTAAAGTTTTATTCTAGTAGCTTACAAGTGTCGTGCAAAGAGAACAAGCATGCAAAATGAGAATAATCAAATATATGTATACTATACTTTCTTTTAAAAAAAAATTAAGAGGAAAAATGATGGGTTCACGAGAAGAAGAAAATAATAATAATCCATAATCTTTTTCTCATTTTCACGCGTATTTTCCTACGCACTCAATTATGTCACTACAAAGTGTCTAATTGACACAGATGTGGCTTAGTTGAAGGGCCTAATAGGAACAACTCTATGTTTAAGTGTCCAAGTAACAAAAAAGGTCAAGTTTAAGGATCCAGTTATGTATTCTGCCATTCACTTTCCATTTTAAAAACAGTGTAATCCCCTATTTCATGCAGTGAATACAATCGAATACAATAATCTATCCACTTGTAATCCCATGTTTCGCTCCATGAATACAGCTGAATACACTCGAATACAACAACTGATTAGCTGAATTTACCTGATTCACGCCTATTTTTGCTACTGTATTCATGAATACATTAGCTTAAACGTCAAATACACCTTATAACCACAGAAAAAGTATCTATAATCCGCAATATAGCAAACGGTATCTATATATGGCTAATTACTACTAAAAGATAGTACTTTATGAAATTTTTTATTTTGTATCTCATACAACTGATACTAGTTGTATGAGACATCTATTGTCTCACGGTTTTGTGGACCCAAATTTTCGTGGACCCAAAGTGTAAGATTGGGGTTCACAAATTTATGAGACAAAAAAGAACCTCATACAACTAGCATGCATGAGACACAAAATAAAACTTCTCATGATACATGCACCTCTGGCTGATTTTTACATCTTGGAACGAAATCCAAAAGTAACTTTATTTTCGGTTTCTTTTGGGAAATAATGAGGATCTCTTTCTTTGTGGACAGAGTATGAATAAAAAGAAAAGCTAACAAGTTAAGCTTCCCCAATTGGGGAGAATTTTTGGATCCAACAATTAATCATTAAAGTAAAACCTCCTTTACAATCCATCTCGAGTACTATAAAGCTACTCAAAACCTGTTGGTGAATGCAAAAGAATACTGCTAAAATGCCCCTTAATCTTCGTAATCTCCTGCATGCTCCAACAGATAATTTGCAGCTAGTTCCTCATTGCGATCACAAGCCAAAAAGGCCTCAATGACAAGAGCTCTATCAAAACCCATTGCCTCCAGCTGCAAGTGAGAAAATAAATTAGTTGACTGATATTACAAAATCGATGCACAATTGAATGTCCAAGAGCAGGTAGAGCTAAAATGATGTCACATACTCGCTCAATCACCGCCTGCTCTTCTGGTGTGACACTAACTGTGTGGGGTATCTCTTGCTCAGCCTGATCAAAGATGTCCCTGAAAAATAGCCATCCAAAAGTATTAAAACCTCACACAGCCAAGAACAAAGCTTTGACCTCTTCCTTTTTCCCAAAAATTTTAAGTACTGCCATGTATTAGGATTGCAAAATGATATCTTTTTATACTTGACCACAACTGATTTGACAAAGCTAAAATCTTTAGAACTGGAAAGGAGAAATGCTGGGACATCATGGCAATAAATATGTATGATGCTTCTTCTCTAGCTTGGTTAAGAGCAAACTGAAAGCCACTAACCCATCAGAACCATCTACAGGTTCATTAATTAATTGAAGAAACTCTTGATGATGCTCCTGTATAGATCTTAAAAGTTGAGGATTTTGCTTTCCTAGTTCCTGAAGCATAGGCTGCAAAACAGCATCCAACGTGTACACTCAGATGACAACAATAAACTGAACAACGAAAATATTAGAGAACACTACTTACTTGTAAAATTTGTGGGTTAGCTTGAACCATAGAACGTAAAGCTTGGAACTGGAAAAAAAAAACATAAGTTGCAAGAGGATTACGAAGGATAGAGCAACTTAGACACACCATATATCCAGAGTGGATTTATGAATAGGAAGACTGCAATGCATAATGAATAGAATCCTACCTGTTGGTTGTTCCTGAGAAAATCAAGGGATCCAAGACCAGCACTGCCAGCACCAGCAACATTCTCCTGTAGCAGCTCCAGTTCAGACCACATAACAAATACACACACAAGACTAGAATATTAATGGAACGCTCTGAAAGACCTGAGGAAACAAATTTAAAGGAGCAGAATTAGGTCCGCCAGAGGAAGGTGCAGTAGGCGCTGCAGTAGTCCCAGCCGCAGAATTAACTCCACCATGAGCAACCGGTACAGCAACTTCAGCTGTTTCAGGAATTCCCTATCGACAAAAGAAACCCTTGTCAAACAACAAAAGACAAACAAGCTTGTGCATTCTTTCACTCTTCTTAAAGTGACGGAGGACCAGGAACATACTGAATATAAGTAATCAACAGCTCTTTCAGGATTGTTATAAGCTGCTCGAAGTGCACGTGTAACTGTCTCTTTGTCCCAGCTGCCACCGCCCATATCCATAATTTGTTGTATTGTCTGCTCAAGATTATTGCCAGCAACTAGATTTGACGCAGCTTGACTATAATCATCAGTTGGAAGACTGCAGAAATGTAAAAGACGTAAATTCCCTCTATATGGGAATCGAAACACTCCCTCCATGAGTTCCAGTCTGAGAAAAGGAACAGAAGAGATCCAAAAGAACATAGTTTGTATTTTGTAATATACTAGCATAATTATTTTACCTGGCTGCTGCAGCATCAGAAGCTGACTCATCATTCTTTGGGGCCCTACACATCATTTGCATCATGAGAAGGAGCGGATCCAACATAAGCAATAGTGATTAGTGAAAGTTGTAACTCACTGTGATGGCGGAGTCGCTTCAGGTGCTGGAGTAGGATTAGCTGCAGTAACTGATGGCTGCTGAAAGAAAAGAAATAAGAAGGTTTCGATCTCTCTCTCTCTCTTAATGAAGTTATATGTTTCATGAAAAGAGGCGTCAAGGAGATGCAAAGTTACAAGGAAAAATAAGAAGGTCTAGATAAACTAAAACTACCTAATGAATGAAATCCCGAATGGTTATTCGAACATAGTACCTGAGCAGATAGCAGATGTTTTGATGGGATATCAACTCCAAACCATGCTCTTAAAGCTAAATGTTTATTGAACCTTTTTACTTGGCTTAATCAGGCACCTGTATCTAGTTGTGATCATTTTTTGGACTGTGTCTGCTCCGTAGTTTTAACATAGGTTTATTTTTGTTTTTGTTTGTGAGCAGACACACTCAATTTACTTGTACCATCTTTTGCTATGCATCTTCTTGATGCTTTTAATGAAATTCTCTTACTTCATCAAAAAAAGTACCTGAGCAGATGTTGTCCCACTTGAGCTAGCGCTTTTGCTCTACAAAGAACACATAAATAGACATGAAATCAGGAAATTCTTCGAGTTAAGGTCTCAGCCTTTCAGGTTAGCATTGGAGATATCAAAAACCCAACCACTTAAGAGCAATAGATGTGCAGAAGTATAGAGAACCTGAAGATCTACAGTTATACCTTGCTAAGCATGACAACGAGAAAACCATCCTCAGAGACATTATTTTCTACTAACGTACTTTCATCCTTCAGCACTTTACCATTGTGAATCAGCAACTGCTGCCCACATGGGTAATTATCTTTTCCTTGCACATCTTCAATGTGTTTCTTGACAGACATAATCTACAATCCCAAGAAATCACATCTCACATTACACAAAAAATAAATTTTAATGACTAACCAATTCAGTGTAGCCCCATCATTTTAAAACTCAAAGCAATCAAATAATTATACCATCTGAGACTCCGACAATTAGAGTGGTAATGTTTAAATTAGTAAAATGCACTTAAAAGTAATAAGATTGATAAGGAATTTTAGGTTGAGGGCGTTGAGACCCGATGCTTCTAAACATTGGCTTTACGCGATAGAACTCGCACGCGAGCACAAGTTATAACAACCATTTAGCTTATGTTAACCTAGGGATATAAAAAAGGTGTGAAGCATAAACATCTAAAAACCAGGATTTTATAGCAAATAAATAAATAGCTCCAAGCAAATAACCAAATGGATTAAATGGTAAATAGGACAAAATTGTAAAAAAAAGCGAATGAGAGCTAAAGTTTTCTTTTTTTTGCTCATTCAACACTATCAACTTAGTATTTATGAATATGAGCACACACAAAAAAAAAAAAAACGAGAAATGAGAAAGGAAAGGTGAAATTTTGAAACTGGAATTGCACAACACAAATGCAGGTATATATATAAAAAAGAAAAGGACGCAAAAAAAAAAAAAAAAAGAGAAAGAAAAAAGACTAACGGTATCGGAGGGCTGAACCCTAATTTCGAAGTGGCTGCCTTTGAGAGTCTTTACAGTGAGCTTCATCTCTGCCAGTTAGGAGAGTGAAAAGAGCTGGGCTTCACAAAAAAAACGAAACCCTAGAAACTCCAAATGCTGCTGTGGATCGGCTGCCACTCTCCTCCAACACGACACTGCTTTCCAAGTTTTTGGAATATAAAGAATTTGAGAATTCAGCGCTTGGGATTTTCGATTTTCAACTGTATAGGTCGCACTTCCTCAAAAAATATATCTTGCGCGTGTCCTCCACGTGCCTGAAGCATAGCGAGCTCATCATAAGAGGTGAAATTGGGCCAAATCGATTCACATAGAAATGACACTTTAAAGGGTTGCTATTTAGGAATTAGCCAGTATATCGCGAATTTTAATTTTTCTAGATAAAAATATTTTAAGTTGTCCTGAAATTAAAACTTTAAGTTAAAAATATTTAGGACAAATTAATTATTTGTTAATCTCTAAATAACATTTCTGAAAATGACTATAAGTGCACTTACCTCATTCATATACCATGAACAAAGGATAATTGACAAGAATGGTCCAGCAAGGAGGTCTTAGTTCAAGGTCCTCGTAATTGGCAGTATTCAAAAAGTAACTTGAATATCACCATTAACAAACCAAATTAATACACCTATCGAGCACTTATTGCCATAGCCACCTTCTAGGATGGGTACTCTAAACAATAAGCCTCCCAACAGTAGCTAACTACAAATATGCAGAACAACTGTAATTCCCAAGTATTCTATGATAAAACTCTTTACTCCTATGTGCTTTTTTTATGATCTAGGTACTCCTATTCTCTGTACAGTTTCTCTCTTTATCTGTGTTGCTACTTCCACTAGTTATAGTATAGCACCCTTAAAACACTTTGTAATTCCGAGCTCGCAAGGTCTGGTATGTCATGGCTCCCCAAACGATTGTTATCACCTCCTTTTGAAATGCTTTCTAGTGCTTCCTCTTGATACATTACAACACATGTTTCAGCTCTCCAACGAGGAGCTGGATATTAGTTCATTGAGTAAGTTCAACTCTCAAAGTTGTGATCCAATTACAATCCACAAATAAATGAGTACTCATCTCCATAACCTGGTGGTCACATAAGCAGCAATTGGGTTTCTCTCCTGGTATGTGCAATCTTTCTTTTGTCAGCACTCTACTATAGACTACTAGCCACATGTGAAATCTGTGTATGCATACAGCTACTAAATTCCAAATGAGATATGCCACTTCCATTTTGTTGTGCTCTCCCTTCATCTACAAGCAGCTTTTAGTGATTGAATATCCTCCCCCAGCCGTGAAAATGTAACTTGCATAGTCGTACCAGCTTTGCATCTAGTTCTTGAGGGAATTGATCTTTCTCCAGTACCAGCTACTATCTTGAGGTACACTATGGCTCCATTTATCCGAGTCTGTTTTTATATATGTATTGGGGGAAATTGTATTCATATATATGACGACGTATCAAGACACGTGGAATGGTCAATAATTTATACTTAGCTACGGTTCGAGAATTACAAAACAGGTACGAGTAAGGAAAAAGGAAGAGGCACAGGACGAGAGTATCGGCGCCCGTCCTTATTTAAGCTTATTTACATCCGAGCAATGGAAAGAATGAACCTGGCTAAAGAAAATGGTACAAATACGGTATTAGAGAGTATTAATGTTGAATCTGTTAAGGAATATATAGATTCAATGTAATGATCATGTAACGTGGCATTTAATGTCATTAATTACTCATAATAGCCTCATTATGACTTAGGCATAACGTACATTCCCAAAGGGACCTATAAAAGGAGAGAATATAATCGATTGAGACACAAGTAACTATTGGAATATACTATAATTTGTTTGCTTTCTGATAATATCATTTTCAAATCTCTTTCTTTACATACTTTTGCACACTCGAGAGCTCAAAAAGTTGAAAAGAGAATGGAAGACATCTTCAAAATCAAGCAAGGAGATTCAGAGTTGCTTAGAAAGTTCATAGATAGATTTCAACGGGAAAGAATGACGCTGCCACGAGTACCTGACAATTGGGCGGTCATAGTTTTCGCCAGCAATTTGAATGAGAAGAGTTTAGAAGCCAGGAGGCGACTCAAAGAAAGCCTTCGAGAATTCCCAGCAACAATGTAGAATGATGTCTACAATAGATATAGTACAAAGATGAGGATTGAAGAGGATATCATTTTGCGACATAAAACAGAAGAAAAAGTAAGTTCAAGACGTGTAGAAAATAAAAAAAGATCTGGTAAAAACAGGTATGAGCCTTACATGGGACCTGCGGGAAAGGACTCACGGTCGAGGCAAGATAATCAAAGGAACGATCACAAATCTGGAAACAGGGAATCAGGCTCCTCATAAAGGTTCAGAAATGACCGGAACTCACATGGACCACGAGACAATGACGGAAGTTTAAAAGCAAGGTTTGGTGGTTACAATTTTAACGTAAACACCTCTGAGCTCGTAGTTGTTTTAAGAAGCATGGGAGATAAGGTACGATGGCCAAAGGAGATGAGATCAAACCCAAACAGAAGAAACCCTGATCATTGGTGCGAATTTCACAACAACCACGGGCATAAAACCGCATATTGCAGATTTTTGTAGGGCGAGGTTGATCATTTGTTAAAGCAAGGGTATCTCGCTGAGCTATTTAGTAAAAAAGGTAAACAAACATATATGAAGAATAGACAGGAGCCTCCGAAACCGTCCTCGCGCAAAAGAACCGTCAATGTTATAAGTGGGGGTGAAGATATCAATGGCGTTTCATATACCACAGCTAATAAAACTTCCAAGATATCAATCACTCATGGGAAGAGGTTGCGACATGTACTGGAATAAGATAATATTACATTCAACGATGCAGATGTTGAGGGTCTTTTAACTCCACATAACGACGCACTGGTAATATCTTTACTTGTATATGACACTAACGTGAAATGAGTTTTGATACGAGTATTGCGCGAGATGTAAGCTGAGGATAAATTAATTCCAAAAGCGCATACTTTGTCGGGATTTGACAACTCTAGTGTTGTAATGAAAGGAGAAGCAATCCTTACTACATTCGCAGAAGGCGTTGTCAAAGATACCAAATTTCAAGTCGTAGATATGGAAATGGCTTATAACATGATTCTTGGGAGGCCATGGATCCATGACATGGATGTTGTTCCATCAACATTAAATTAAGTTATTAAATTTTAATCACCTTGGGGTATATGTCAAATCAGAGGCGATCAACAAACTTCTAGAAGCATCAATTCCGTTGCAGATTCAACTGATAAGGGTGAAGACAAATAGCAATTACAGAATTCAGGTGGGGGAGACACGATATCAACCTCAACTGAACAAGAGAAAATAGATTTGGATTCAAGACCCGATACTATTCAAGAACTAGAGGAGAACGAGATCATCAAAACAACAATAGAAGAATTAGAGGTTGTGGTTTTATTTATACACTGGCCCGAGAGGAAAGTGTATATAGGAGCCAATCTCAGCCCGGAGGTAAAGCGTAAGTTAATTGAATTTTTAAAAGCTAACGCAGATTGTTTTGCTTGGTCCCATTATGACATGACAGGGATACCACCGGAGATGATGACTCATAAACTAAACAAAGATCCATCATACCCTCCAATCAAGCAAAAGAAAAGAAAGCAAGGAACTTTCACGAATAAGGTAATTCAAGAAGAAGTTCAAAAATTGCTGAAAATTGGTTCAATTCGTGAGGTAAAATATCCTGCCTGGTTAGCTAGCACTGTTGTGGTTCCTAAGAAGAACGGTAAGTGTCAAGTCTGTGTAGATTACACAGACCTTAATAAAGCCTGTCCAAAAGATTCTTTCCCTTTACCACACATAGATCAATTAGTTGATGCTACTGCAGGGCATGCGCTATTAAGTTTTTTAGATGCATATTCAAGCTATAATCAAATCAAGATGGATCCAAGAAATGAGGAAAACACTTCTTTCATAACAGACAAAGGGACTTGCTGTTATAAGGTAATGCCCTTTGGTTTTAAGAATGCAGGTGAAACGTATCAGAGGTTAGTTACCCAAATGTTTCAAGAACATTTAGGTAAGACCATGGAGGTATATATAGATGATATGCTAGTTAAGACTCAACATTCAGAAGATCATATATCCCANCGGATTAATTTGGACTTATTGGAAGGCAGGAGAGAAACTGCATTAATAAGAATGACAACACAAAAACAAGTGATCGAACGATATTACAACAGGAAAGCTCACCCGAGATACTTCAAAATTGGTGACTTCGTGCTTAAAAAAGTTTTTCATTCGACAAAGGCAGGCAACGCAGGTAAACTAAGCCCAATATGGGAAGGACCCTACAGGGTTCGTGATGTTACAGGAAAAAGAGCATATGAATTGGAAACAACGGACGGGAAGGTACTTCATTCACATTGGAATGTTGTTCATTTGAAGAGATACAACTTCTAAGGGAAAACCCACGGTCAGGTATCACATGTTAAACTTTATTTTTTGAATTGTTAAAATTTTACTAACGATTTTAGATGATAGGCAAAACTCTCACCCGTACTAAATGATGAGTCACTACCTATACGGCAAAATGGAATAAACTAAAATTCCTGGCCCAAGGTTACAATTAATCTAATAGACATATAAACGGGTTAAGCAGTCTTCATCTATAATCGCACCCCCGAGTCCGGTACGTATTTCCTTTTCAGGAAAAGGACCAGGTGAAAGAGACTATCAAGTGCTCAAGGCTTCATACTTCAACACTCAAATNTAGAAAAATGTGCATTTGGTGCGGCATCAAGTAAGTTTTTAGGTTTTCTTGTTTCTAACCGTGGTATTGAAGTAAATCCTGCATAGAATAAGGCCATTGAAGAAATCCCTAATATACTTTCAAACAAGAAAGAAGTATAAAGACTGATAGGAAGAATCGCAGCTTTGATTCAATGATCGGAAAAATATTTTAAATTTTTCTCGGCCCTTAAAAAGCAGGATCATTTTGAGTGAGATGAGGAGTGTCAACAGGCACTTAGAGATTTGAAGACTTGCTTATCAAATCCACCTTTGCTAGCAAAACCAAAGGCTGGGGAGAGACTTTTCATCTACCTTGCTATTTTAGAAGTTGCGGTAAGCGCGGTTTTGGTTCGTGAAGAAAAGGGTAAACAATCTCATATCTACTATGTTAGTAAATATTTACTAGATGCAGAGACACGGTATCCACAACTGGAAAAACTAGCATTTGCTTTAATCATGGCATCTAGAAAGTTAAGACCATATTTTCAATGTCGTCCCATTGGTGTGGTAACTGCATACCCTTTACGTAGTATATTGCATAAGAATGAATTGTCAAGAAGGTTAGCCAAATGGTCCATAGAACCGAGTGAATATGAAATCATGTATCTACCTAGAACAACAACAAAATCCCAGATATTAGCTGATTTCGTGGCTGATTTTAGCCAAGGAATGCAGTTAGAAGCAGAAAAAGAAGTACAGATACTTAATAGGGCTAATCTAGGAACATGGACCTTATTCTCTGGTGGATCATCTAATGTAAAAGGTGCAGGATTATGAATTGTGTTAGTACCACCTACGGGTGAAGCTATTACGCAAGCTATTAAGTGTCATTCCATGACTAACAATGAAGCGGAGTATGAAGCTGTGATTGTAGGTCTAGAGTTGGCACGAGAACTTAGTATAAATCAAGTAGTGATCAAAAGTGATTCGCAACTCGTGGTTAATCAAATGTTGGGGACTTACATGGCTAGAGAATCAAGGATGCAACAGTACTTGGAAAAGGTACGGGAATTGATAAGGCAATTCCAAACTTGGAAGGTCATACAAATATCGAGGGATGAAAATGGTGAAGCAGATGCCTTAGCCAATCTCGCATCTGCAGCTGATGTGGCAAATGATGCAAACGCCTCAGTTATACACTTATTTTATTCAGCTCTCAAACCTAATAAGGATGAGGTAAATTTTAATAATTTAACTTGGGATTGGAGGAACGAAATTGTTGGCTTTTTACAGTACAGTACCGTTCCTAATGACAAGAGACAAGCACATGCACTTCGCAAAAAGGCTGTTCGTTATTGTTTAAAACAAGGGAACCTTTACCGTAAAATGTTTGGTGGTCCTTTAGCAAGATGCCTCGGACCATCTCAAACGAAGTATGTGATGATGGAAATACATGAGGGGCATTATGGGCATCACACATGAGGAAGATCACTGGTGAGAACCTTGATTAGAGTAGGGTACTATTGGCCTAAAATGGAAGAAGAAGCGGCAAGTTTTGTGGCTAAATGCGACAAATGCGAGAAGTATGGTAATAATTTGCACATGTCAGCAGAATTATTACATCCAGTCATTGCGGTGTGGCCGTTTATGAAATAGAGAATGGATATAATAGGACCATTACCTCAAGCAAAAGGACATGTAAAATTTCTTCTCGTACTTACTGATTATTTCACTAAATGGGTGGAGGCAGGAGCATTTAAACAGGTGCGAGAAAAGGAAGTTAAAGATTTTATTTGGCGAAATATCATCTACCGATTTGGTGTACCAAAAGAAATCGTATGCGACAATGGCCCTCAATTTATCGGGGCTCAAGTCATAGAGTTTCTTGAGAGTTGGCAAACTAAAAGGATTACATTTACACCCTATCATCCAGTGGGTAATGGGCAAGCAAAATCAATGAACAAAGTTATAATCAACAATTTAAAGAAACGATTAGAGGAGTCAAAGGGTAATTGGCCTGAAGTGTTACCCGAAGTTTTATGGGCATATCGCACAACAACAAAAATGGCACAGGTGAAACACCCTTCTCTTTGGTTTATGGAGCTGAAGCACTAATCCCGGTTGAAATAGGAGAACCAAGTACAAGATTCTCACAAGCAGCACAAGAGTCTAATGATGAAGAGATGCGGATTAATTTGGACTTATTGGAAGGCAGGAGAGAAACTGCATTAATAAGAATGACAACACAAAAACAAGTGATCGAACGATATTACAACAGGAAAGCTCACCCGAGATACTTCAAAATTGGTGACTTCGTGCTTAAAAAAGTTTTTCATTCGACAAAGGCAGGCAACGCAGGTAAACTAAGCCCAATATGGGAAGGACCCTACAGGGTTCGTGATGTTACAGGAAAAAGAGCATATGAATTGGAAACAACGGACGGGAAGGTACTTCATTCACATTGGAATGTTGTTCATTTGAAGAGATACAACTTCTAAGGGAAAACCCACGGTCAGGTATCACATGTTAAACTTTATTTTTTGAATTGTTAAAATTTTACTAACGATTTTAGATGATAGGCAAAACTCTCACCCGTACTAAATGATGAGTCACTACCTATACGGCAAAATGGAATAAACTAAAATTCCTGGCCCAAGGTTACAATTAATCTAATAGACATATAAACGGGTTAAGCAGTCTTCATCTATAATCGCACCCCCGAGTCCGGTACGTATTTCCTTTTCAGGAAAAGGACCAGGTGAAAGAGACTATCAAGTGCTCAAGGCTTCATACTTCAACACTCAAATACTTGGGGGACTACATAGAATATACAGTCACGTGTATACAAAAGGCAAGAAGATTGAGTAAAAATCAAGCCTAAGAAGTGTCAAGTACAGAGTGGAAGTTAAGAAGTCATGCCATTCATCATAGTGTTCTTTTCCATGAGAACAATGGAATCACCTCTCAAACCCTTCCTAATGTTTTGAGGTTAAGGGGACCCAAGGTACCTCAAAACAGTTAGGGGAAAGACTATGTACTAAAACGGTTTATAAGGAAAAACCTTGTATCTATTGTTCTTCTTTTGTATAAATCTGTTACAAGAAAAACAGTTACGAGAAAGTTATAGATGTAATTCAAATACATGTAAAGTATTACTCAAAACTTGTCAAGNTGGTGAAGCAGATGCCTTAGCCAATCTCGCATCTGCAGCTGATGTGGCAAATGATGCAAACGCCTCAGTTATACACTTATTTTATTCAGCTCTCAAACCTAATAAGGATGAGGTAAATTTTAATAATTTAACTTGGGATTGGAGGAACGAAATTGTTGGCTTTTTACAGTACAGTACCGTTCCTAATGACAAGAGACAAGCACATGCACTTCGCAAAAAGGCTGTTCGTTATTGTTTAAAACAAGGGAACCTTTACCGTAAAATGTTTGGTGGTCCTTTAGCAAGATGCCTCGGACCATCTCAAACGAAGTATGTGATGATGGAAATACATGAGGGGCATTATGGGCATCACACATGAGGAAGATCACTGGTGAGAACCTTGATTAGAGTAGGGTACTATTGGCCTAAAATGGAAGAAGAAGCGGCAAGTTTTGTGGCTAAATGCGACAAATGCGAGAAGTATGGTAATAATTTGCACATGTCAGCAGAATTATTACATCCAGTCATTGCGGTGTGGCCGTTTATGAAATAGAGAATGGATATAATAGGACCATTACCTCAAGCAAAAGGACATGTAAAATTTCTTCTCGTACTTACTGATTATTTCACTAAATGGGTGGAGGCAGGAGCATTTAAACAGGTGCGAGAAAAGGAAGTTAAAGATTTTATTTGGCGAAATATCATCTACCGATTTGGTGTACCAAAAGAAATCGTATGCGACAATGGCCCTCAATTTATCGGGGCTCAAGTCATAGAGTTTCTTGAGAGTTGGCAAACTAAAAGGATTACATTTACACCCTATCATCCAGTGGGTAATGGGCAAGCAAAATCAATGAACAAAGTTATAATCAACAATTTAAAGAAACGATTAGAGGAGTCAAAGGGTAATTGGCCTGAAGTGTTACCCGAAGTTTTATGGGCATATCGCACAACAACAAAAATGGCACAGGTGAAACACCCTTCTCTTTGGTTTATGGAGCTGAAGCACTAATCCCGGTTGAAATAGGAGAACCAAGTACAAGATTCTCACAAGCAGCACAAGAGTCTAATGATGAAGAGATGCGGATTAATTTGGACTTATTGGAAGGCAGGAGAGAAACTGCATTAATAAGAATGACAACACAAAAACAAGTGATCGAACGATATTACAACAGGAAAGCTCACCCGAGATACTTCAAAATTGGTGACTTCGTGCTTAAAAAAGTTTTTCATTCGACAAAGGCAGGCAACGCAGGTAAACTAAGCCCAATATGGGAAGGACCCTACAGGGTTCGTGATGTTACAGGAAAAAGAGCATATGAATTGGAAACAACGGACGGGAAGGTACTTCATTCACATTGGAATGTTGTTCATTTNGTAATATTTAGTCATGAGGTTAATAGAAGCATTTTTAAAGAACAAAAATGCAGACTATTCTTTAAGTCCTTGAAAATAAAAGGCACGAATAGAACAGAGGGAAGTTTAATGATAACTTCTTAATATTTTAAAACTAAAGACTAAGTATAAACTTAGTCATCGAATTGTTCATACAAAAATGCCCATAACAAGACTTAGGGACTTATATTTCTAAGATCAAACATTAACTGATAACCAAGGGTTTGATTAACAAAAAAAAAAAACTATCACAAAAATCCAAAAACCTTAAACATAGTTTTCCAGATAGGTACCTGCACAAAGGGAATTTAAAACAAATGTAAAAAAATTTCATTAAGAAGAAGGAACTGAAGAAGGATCATCAGCAAGCTCAACTGGAACAAGATCATCAACAGTTGAAGGTTGATCTTCAATTACAGCAGTAGGAGCATCAACAGGCAAAGTCTCAGCTTGACTGGCAGCAAGAGGCACGGATGGACTTGAGGAAGGTGTTACACTCGTGGTAATTTCAACAGTCACGGGGGCTTCAACTGCGGGAATCTCAGCCAAAGAAGTTTCCGTCACAGGGACTTTAACCTCGGGAGACGAAAAATCTTGTGGTTGTTGTGCTCGTTCAATGCCCTCATTCACCTTGACTAATTCTGATTCCAAGCTTAAATTCTCTTGGCCCATTTCCACCAAGGTGTCACGACGAGACGTTAAGAAGGTCCAGCTTACCTCAACATTGGTTGACTCTTCAAGAAGTTCATAATCTCTCTCCCAAGCAGCAACTTCATTCTTAAGTTCTTTATTTTTAGCTAAGACAGAATTATAAGATGATTGAAAGGAGGTATGAGAACTCTCTAGGGCATGTATCTTGTCTATAGAAACTCGTAGTTCTTCTTATGCCCGTGAAAGATTTTGTGCTAGATCCCCAACATGCATCTCCTTCTGAGCCAGCAAAGTCTTTAGAGCCCTATTTTCCTCTTGGCCTTGGACAATTGTTCCGAAAAGGAAGATTCAAGGCGCTCTTTTTCCTTCTCAGTTTGGCTTGAGGTAACTTTAATCATCACCAGCTCGAAGGTTAATGTTTGAACTTGCTGCTCTAACGTATTTTTCCTCTCCTCTAAATTCTCCATGTCGATTTGTGCACTTTCAAACTGGACCTTCTAGTTGTTTGCCTCCAATTGAGAACCACGAGCAGCCTCTTCTGCATCATAGACAGTCTTCTTCAATTCATGAGCCAACTTCTCCAAAAGGGAGACTCGGGTCATTAGTTCAGTACCAATGAGGTTCGCCTACATAAACAAAAAAGGAGGTAATGTCAGGATTTCATAACCAAAAGTTTTAATAGAATAAAGGATAAAAAAATACCTTTAGAGTGGCATGTACTATATCGTTCATGAGAGTCAGATTACTATGGATTTCAAGTTTAGCCTTCTCAATAGGGCCAATCAAAGGTTCAAGCCAAGTATCGGCTTGCCCAGACTTTCTTAAAAGACTGTTATTGGCAGGAACCTTAATGGTTACGCTCCTCATAGCGGAACCCCTACTCGAAGAGCCCACCTCCGTACGGTGGACATGGGGGGGAGGAATTACTGAAGGAGAAGCGGTGCAAGGAATAAAAATAATGGAGGAAGGGATAGAAGTAGTAGTTGATGAAGGTAAAGAAGCAATCACAGGTACGGAAAAGGTAAAAGAAGACAAAGGAGGTTCATTTAGAACAGGTCCTAAAGTCCCACTATCGAAACCACTGATAAAGAGTTGATTTATTGACTCATGAGTATCGGAAGGAGAAACATCATCATCAGGGATGATAACCGTAGTAATAACAGGCTCGGAAAGAGATAGGTGAGGCGAGACATCAGCCTCATCTTCAGAGACGACACGTCTCCTGGCTCGTGGTCTTGACGTCAAAGAACCCTCGTCTTCTTCCTCTGAATCATCTTCTTCAACAGATTTTCTCCATACAGAGCCCAAGAATATATCTTGGGCTGAAGAGGTGCGAGTACTTAAGGAGCCACGGGACGCCAAGACAGTCTCTTGAGTAACTCCTTGAATGGCAAATCCTGATAAAAAGAAGGATGAAAGTTAGAACAATAAAAAATATTTAAAAGGTAGAAATAGAAGTCCTTACCATAAGTCTTTACTTTCCAACCATAACGGTTGGAAAGGGTTTTCCATGATCTACCCTCCACTGGGGCAGTCTTCAGCAACTTTTCTACCCAACCACAAAAGTTGGGCACAGACTCCACAACGCCCATGGTTGCTGAAAAGAAAAAGAAGCAAAATTAAGAAAAATAAGCAAGCCTAGAAATAAAAAGGCACGAGAAGGATTTAACACTTACGTGCAAAGTTCTACTTCTCAGGAAAGCGAGCGTTATTTTCACCCACTAAACTAGCAGTGGGAGCAGCAACAAATCGGGCATACCAGCCACGGTCTTTATCATCCTCAAGACTCACTAAAACCCTCTTGCTCCTGGCTGCTAAGCCAAATACGCCATTTCGAAAAAGCCTAGGGGAGTAAAGGTGAATTAGGTGAGGAAAAGTGAATTCAACATTTGCCATGTTGACAAGGTGCCTCAAGCAAGCGACATCCCTCCAAACAATCAGACCAATTTGACCCAAACACACATCGAAAAAATGACAAAAGTCTAGAATGACCGGGTCAATGGCCGGTTTAAACCCTAGAGTAAAGAGGTATGTGTCAACAAAAGAGAATCCTATTAAGTACGATGTGATCCTCTGATTTGAGTTAGGAATGATGATTGGGAAATCATCACTCCAATGACAATCCTTACGAACTACGGGAGCTAAAATATCTATGATTTGAGTAGGGAAAGGATCAGCACGGTCTAAAGAAGCAACTTGGGTCCTAAGGGACTCTCTATCATGATGAAAGGAAATTTCAGAGGGGATTATTTCCTCAACCATAGGCTCACGAAGTGGCTCAGAAGATTCTTTATTCCGGGAGGAACTCCTCTGAGAATGTGAACCTCTAGTCCCAGAAGAGGGACCAGAGCTAGAAGAAGGAGTCGACGTACTACCACCACGAGCAGATCCAAGGCTATAGAGTCTACCCCCTCTTTTATGTCTAATCAGAGCATTAGGGAAGCTATCCAAAATGGGGGTTCTCTTAGGGTTAGGATTTGGTGAAGCCATGGCAAATAAGGTTGAAGTGAAGCAGAAAATAGCAAGGAAGTCTCGAAGGATTAGAGTGTATGATATGTTTTATATGAAACAAGACAAGAAAATAAGTTATATTTATACTAATGGCTAACCGGCAAAACGAAAAAGTACGGTAATGGAAGAACCATAATAATGATAACTGACACTTCGTGCACTGTGAAGCCGAAAAGAAAGCCTAAGAAAGTGCTGCAAAATTGCGCAACCAATGAAAGAATGACGTGTGTCTAGAGCATTAAAAGGAAGTGACAATTGAAGCGTTAACTCTGTCAGAGCATTAATGGTGACAAAAATTCTCCTTTAATGAATTCCACTTCCCAAATATTCAAACTGATGAATAAATAGGAAGTGGGGGGACTATCTGTATTGGGAAAAATTGTATTCATATATATGACGACGTATCAGGACACGTGGAATGGTCAATAAGTTGTACTTAGCTACGGTTCGAGAATTACAAAACAAGTACGAGTAAGGAAAAAGGAAGATTTACGGGACAAGAGTATCGACGCCCGCCCCTGTTTAAGCTTATTTACATCCGAGCAATAAAAAGAATGAACCTGGCTAAAGAAAATGGTACAAATATGGTATTAGAGAGTATTAAATGTTGAATCTGTTAATGAATATATACATTCAATGTAATGATCATGTAACGTGGAATTTAATGTCATTAATTACTCATAGTAGCCTCATTATGACTTAGGCATAACGTACATTCCCAAAGGGACCTATAAAAGGAGAGATATGTAATCGATTGAGACACAATTGACTATTGGAATATACTCTAATTTATTTACTTTCTGATAATATCATTTTCAAATCTCTTTCTTTACATACTTTTTCGATTATCAGTAATCCGATTCTTCTAATTTCTAGCTTTGGCTAAAAATCTATTTTTTGATTAAACAATATACACACCATGTACCCATCTCACCCCTAATTAGTCCTTCATTTCTATCAATTGCGACAATAGCTTACCCGCTAAAGTAGTGTTCCAAGTTCTGCAATCCTAGACATTTAAACCTCCTCTACTCTTAGTCAAGCAGACCTTATCCCAAGAGACTAGGGATACTTTCTTTTGTTCCCCTATTTTGCCCTATAGATACTCATGACACTTCCTATCAACTTCTTTTAGGATGCTCTTTGGTAGGATGAAGACCGAGCCCCAAAAGTTGTGTATATAAAATAGGACAACATTGAGTACATGCAACCTTCCAGCATATGACAATTGTCTTGCATAAGTAGTTGTTATCTGGCTTGTAATCTTGTTGATCAATTGTTGACATTCAAGCTTACTCCACTTCTTTGATGACAAGGGTAATCCTAAGTATCTAATAGGAAAAGTCCCTTAAGTAAATCTAATATTTTTCAATAATTGAGCTTTAACGTGATCAAGCATACCAACAACAAATATATGTGATTTATCCATGTTGGCAATGAGTTCTGTAGCAATAATAAAACATTTTAAAGCCTCCAGGACTCTATTGACTGAGTCTTTATCCCCTTTACCGAATACCATCAGGTCATCTGCAAAGATCAGATGAGTAAGTTTTAGAGATCTACACATTGGATGATGTTTGAAGTATGGCAACAAACTCACGCAATTCATGACTCTAGTTAAGTATTCCATTATGAATACACATAATAAATGAGATACATGATCTCCTTGCTTGAGCCCTCTCTAACCATTAAAGTAACATTGGCTTTCTCCATTAACTTTAATAGTGAACTTTGGAATAGATACACATGTCATGACCAACGTAATGAACTTCTTAGGAAATCTAAGCCCCCTCAAAGCTTCCTCCAAATATTCCCAACTTACCATGTCATACGCCTTCCCGAGATCTATTTTTCATAAGACATCTTGGTGAGGTTTTTCGGTTGTAGTGTCTGAGGAGATCATGACATATTAAGATATTATGGATCATAGACCTGTATTGAACAAATGCATATTGATTATCTACAACTATATGACTCACTACTTCCTTGAGTCTACTGCACAACATCTCTGAGATACACGTGTATAACATATTACAGCAAGCTATAAACCTATATTAGCTTGCACTTTCAGGATGATCAACTTTTGGAATAAGCACAATGTTTGTGGCATTGATCTGTCGAAGCATCTCCCATTGTGAAAAAAGTCAAAGACAGCTTCAGTGACATCTTTTCCCATAATACTCCAAGTTGCTTTATAGAATCCACTATCAAATCCATCTGGGCCAGGACTTTTGTTTTCGTCAATACTAAATAAGGATGTTTTGACTTATTCCTATGTGAATTCCTGTGTAAGTTGCATTTGTTGTGTTGTAGACAAAGTGTTCCCCCCTTAAGGATTGCTGAATGTGATGGCACCCTTGTTGTTGCCTTCTTTCCTAGTAGGTTTTGATAGTAATCTACAAATACCCAAGCTATGCTGTCTAGATCAGTTGATTCTCTACGCGATTGATAGTTTATTCTATACATCTTAGTTGATGTCTACACAAGGAAAATGTATGAGATCTATTTATTAATGTAACAGTGTATGTTATTGATTGTGATGAAATACATGTACAATGGAGTATTAGTGAATAAATACATATAAAAGACTAAGCTACCCTTGTATACATTATACAATAGTTATCACCCCCTCAAGCGATGCGTGACGTAGAAGAACACAGAGCTTGTCTCGTAACAAGAGCACCCTAGTTTAAGGAAGAGCCTTTGTTAATAAATCAACATATTGATCATTGGAAGGAACATACTTAACTTGTAAATCTCCATAAGCAACTTTTTCCCGCACAAAATGAATATCTATTTCAATATGTTTTGTCCGAGCATGTTGCACATGATTGTGGGAGAGATAAATGCTGCTAATATTGTCACAAAAAAACAGTAGAAGTGGATGAAAGTGGTATGTGAAGATCTCGAAGAAGTGAACACATCCAAGTAACTTCAGCAGCAGCATGAGCAACTAAACGATACTTAGCTTCAGCACTGGATCGGGAAACAACATTTTGTTTCTTAGATGACCAAGAAACAAGATTAAGCCCAAGAAAAAGACAGAATGCTGAGGTAGAACGTCGAGTTGATGGACTGCCTGCTTTGTCTGCATCACTATAACGTTCAAGATGGTCAACAGAGCCACCACGGATAAACAACCCATGATATAAGGAGCCATTTAAATACCGTAATATACGCTTTACAACAGTGTAGTGAACAACCAACGGTGAGTGCATGAACTGGGAAACTTGATTGACCGCAAAAGCTATATCAGGACGAGTAAAAGTTAAGTATTGAATTCCACCAACGAGACTACGATAAAGTGTAAGATCATAAAAGGGAAGAGAATCAGTAGCATGTAATGAGTTTTTAGGGGAAATTGGAGTGGAAATAGGTTTTGAATACAAAAGATTAGCACGATGAAGAAGATCTTTAATATACTTAGATTGACAAAGAAAGTAACCACTCTCTCGTGGCATGACAGAAATACCAAAAAAATAATTAATTTGTCCTAAATCATTAATAGAAAATTCTGATTTAAGTGTTTGAATCAAAGAGGAAAGCAAAGATGAGGAAGATGTAGTGACAAGAATGTCATCAACATAGAGAAGTAAAATAGCAATATCAGTTGTAGTCTTGTAGACAAAGAGAGAACAGTCTGATTTACTATTTTTAAAGCCATGACGAAGAAGAAAAGAAGTGAACTGATGAAACCACGCCCTTGGGGCTTGTTTTAAGCCATAAAGAGCTTTGTTCAACCGACAAACATGATTTGGAAATTTGGGGTGAACAAAGCCTGGAGGTTGTTTCATGTATACCAGTTCATTAAGAGTGTCATGTAAAAAGGCATTTTTAACATCTAGTTGGTGAATTAACCAACCCTTAGATGCAGCAAGAGCAAGGACAGTGCGTATGGTGACTAGTTTCACCACATGACTAAAAGTTTGATCATAGTCTAGTCCATGTTGTTGTTTATACCCTTGAGCTACTAAACGGGCTTTAAAATGCTCAAGAGAACCATCCGATTTTTGTTTAACCTTATAGACCCAGCGACAACCAATTATATTTACATTTACAGGAGGTAAGACTAAATCCCAAGTATTATTAGTCATAAGAGCATTATACTCTTCGACCATTGCTCGTCTCCAATGTGGATTCATATTAGCTTCCTTAAAAGAGATTGTTGCCTGAATCCAAGATAATACAATGGAATCAAGTTGAATCAATTGTTGAAAAGCAGGATTAAGAGCGAAAGTTCCATAATCTTTAACGATGGTGCGATTCGGGCAAGGAAAACTGCCATCAATGAAACCATAAACCCCATGCCTCTTAAACACTGGTAAAAAAACTTCTCTCCACAATATGTAGTTGGAATAGTCAAGAACAGTAGGAACTAAGTTTTTAATGTCGGAGATAGAAATGGCAGAGTGTGAAGGAGGAGAAGACATAGAAATATCAATAGGAGGAACGTGGGAAGAAGTGGTAGAGTGAGAGGAAGGAGATGAAGACATGAATCTGCAACGGGAGAGAGCAACAAGCAAGAGACCTACGCTTCTGATACCATGTAACAGTGTATGTTATTGATTGTGGTGAAATACATGTACAATGGAGTATTTATAGTGAATAAATACATATAAAAGACTAAGCTACCCTTGTATACATTATACAATACTTATCAATTAAATACCACTAATTACATGGATATTCCGCTAAGACCAGCGCTACGCAGAACCACACCATGCAATTTTCTGATGAACAAGTTGATGGACCTTTGAAGACTTGAATAATGGTGTTTGCTTGAAAATCTCGAAGAAGAGTATTTGCCAAAAAAAACTTTAAGAAAGAAAAGTTTTCCGCTTATGCAAAAATTATCTTCCTTGAATAAATAAGTTAGTAGTATCACATTGTCCCGCATGGAGTAAATATGATTTGTTCATGTGCATCATTTGGCCGACCAAAATTGATCCACTTTTGCTTTATAGTTGTTCCTTTTTTAGCACCATTGTTAAACACTTTTGAATAAGATAGTCAAAATTTTTCTAGAGATCCCAATCAAACTACAAGAATAATGATGACCACGTTTTAAAGTTGGCACCCTGGTATCTTCTAGTAGTATTTATTCCTCCCTAGTAATCTTTCCTCGTACAAATTATTTTTGTAAAATAGTTACATTTACGTATCATATAAAATGAAGTAGCGTTGGACAAAGAAAGAATAAAGACCATAGAGAAGTATAGATAGAATCCAAGAAATACAATCTAGATAGTTGATATCTTCTCATTAATAAGTCTTGGTATTTTGACGTGAATAATTACTTAAGAATTATGTAAAATAAATGAAAGTATCCGATAAAATAATTGAAGTGCATACAAATTAATGCGGTATGTCGGATTTATCGTTATAAAATAAATGAGAGTATCCGACAAAATAATTAGAGTGCATACGAATTAATGCGGTATGTCGGATTTACCGTAAGATTACGATATTTCCCATCGAATTAATATGGTAGTATTACAGCTTAATCTAATGTGTGATCGAATTGTAATCTGAAGACATTTGTGCAATTATGTTAAAAAGACCATCCGAGCTGTATATTTTATCCTCGTACTGGACACGATCATAACTGAGCTGTATATTTAACCAGAGAGGCACACGCTTCTCACGTGACATCCATTCGAAATATTAAATCTTAAAAAAATCCCGTATCAATCGCTTAAGGTAGTTGTACCATATGAAAACCCAATCGTACCCTCAGGGTACATGAATTGGGAAAAAATATCCAACATGCGGGAAAAGGTCGAGTGTTAACACAACAAGTGGCGGGATTTATGCAATACAAAAAAGCTCCTCCTTCCTGTTGGAGCGGCGATCCGATAGGCGCGCTTTCTCTCACTCACGAGAAAACGGAGAAGACAATCCTCCTCTTCCTTTCTCCTCACTCTTTTCCTTTTCTCTTTTTTCTTGTTGCTTTATTGTTATACAGAGATGTGATATTTAAAAGGTTCCTTTTTTTATTTTTCTCCTTTTTTCTTTATACATCATAATTTCGGTTGCTTTGGTTACCATATTTTGCCTTTTTCCGCATGTTTATTTAATTCTAGTCCATGGATCTGAACTTGATACCCGTGAGTTTCTTTCTCATTTTTTTTTCTTCTAAAGGCTCTGTTTGTTGATAAAAGTTTAAATTCGCTGATTTTGATTGGACGATTTTGATTTTTGTGGTTGTGATAGAGGAATTTGCGTAGAATTCGGATCTGTAGATCGCCGGCGAGCTGCATTTGTGTGTTATTTGACGTTCAGTAGTCAGAAGGATTTTGTTCTCTGGGATATTTTTTCTTCTGATTTTGGACAATGGACAAGAAGAAATATCCGATTGGGCCGGAGCATTACACGCTTTACGAGGAGGTAGGGCAGGGAGTGAGTGCCTCGGTTCATCGTGCTTTATGTAATCTTCTCAATGAGGTCGTTGCCATCAAAATCCTCGACTTCGAACGCGATAATTCCGATTTGGTACACTTCTTCTGTTTAACTATTTTCACGCTTTGTGAGATCCTATTCAAAAAAAATTATCATGTGCTATGTTGTTTATTCATTGGTTATCAACTTCCTGTATCTACTTGCCTTTGATTTAGCTATTAATTTCAGTTTCTATGAGCGTTAAAATATCTGCATACGACATGTTAGCTTTATGTGAAAAGAGTTGAGACATAACAATTAGCTTATACCTGTTTTTATAAACCAATTCAACAGGTTGTTTCGCGGTAAATTATCCATGAATGGCTCAAATGAAAGTAGTTTTAAGCAGTGAATTAAGTAATATTTTACCTCAATGCTTTCTAGTTTTAGCTGATAGATTTGTAGCAAGAATAAAACTAGGTATCTACGAGAAAGGAGTAATTAAGTGCTCATGCATTTTGTTTAATTTGGTTGACGATAATCTGATTATAGGATCAAGCAAATGGCTGATTCCTCTTCGTATTTATATCCAGAATAACATCTCGCGTGAAGCCCAAACAATGGTCCTAGTTGATCATATCAATGTTCTTAAATCACACTGCTCCTTTGTTAGTGATCATAACCTATGGGTTGTCATGCCTTACATGGCTGGAGGTTCCTGTCTACACATTCTAAAGGCTGCTCATCAGGATGGGTTTGAAGAGACTGTTATTGCAACAGTATTGCGGGAAGTTCTAAAGGGTTTGGAATATCTTCATCATCATGGCTTCATCCATCGTGATGTTAAAGTAAGTTCAATTGTTACTTAAACCCATTACTGATTTCCGTGCATTGGGTGATCTTTTTACGTTGGATGGCAGTACATACACAGTTTAGCTTTACAAGTCTTGATTAAATGATATTAATAGGATGTTTGTCTTGGCACTCTAATTGAAACTTGCTTCACTAGACATGATCTATACATACATGTGTTTGAAAGTTGTAGTAAATGTCATTTGTTGTTCTTTCGAGTTTGAACATGGATTCCTTTCAAGAAACTATAGCATTCCTGTTCCACTTAAGATCCCATGTAAGTATGACAAAGGACAAATCTTATTCACATTTGGCATCAGCTGCATGAACACCCAAATGTGTCTAAGTAACATTAACTTTTCCATTACCATGCCTAGGTTTATGACGTACTTCTGTGGTTATTGCAGGCTGGAAATATTCTCATTGATTCACGAGGTGGAATAAAGTTGGGAGATTTTGGTGTATCTGCTTATTTATTTGATTCAGGTGATAGGCAACGTATGCGGAACACATTTGTCGGAACTCCTTGTTGGTATGCTCTAACCAAAGAGAATGCTTGTAGAGTTTTATCTACTTAGTTTTCATGATTTATTTGATGGTTGATAAGCTTTGAACTTTTGATCTATTGTGGTCCTAAACACTATGGACATGTGACAATAAGTGCATGCATAAAGTGTGCATCTAGAAACTATGATGTTAAAAATACTGATGAAGATTCGCTCATATTGCATATAATGTTTTTCCATAATTTAGATTTCTTTTACAGGATGGCACCTGAGGTCATGGAGCAATTGCATGGTTATGATTTCAAGTAATGTTTCTGTGCAGAATGTGCACTTTTATCTGATGGAAGTCTCCCTTTTTCATTTCTTCTTCTTCTTATCCATTCTCATTTCTCACCCACAGAGCTGATATTTGGTCCTTTGGCATAACCGCTTTGGAGCTTGCTCACGGACATGCTCCTTTCTCCAAATATCCTCCGATGAAGGTGAATATTGTTAGTGACATGATATATTTCTTCTCTTGAAGTCCTTATTATGAATTATTAATGCATTTCATATTCTGTGCTTATTAGGTCTTGCTAATGACATTGCAAAATGCACCCCCTGGCCTTGACTATGAGAGGGATAAGAAGTTCTCGAAGGTAATCGGATAGCATTGGTTATTAACTGATAATGTTATTGGCGCGCTGTTTACACTTCTGTTGCCTTTGTAGTCTTTTAAGCAAATGATTGCTAGTTGCTTGGTGAAAGATCCTTCAAAACGACCTTCTGCCAAAAAATTGCTGAAGCATCCTTTCTTTAAGCAAGCAAGGTCCAATGATTACATAGCAAGAACATTGTTGGAGGGTTTGCCAGCACTTGGAGATCGCATGAAGGCATTGAAGGTGATTTGTCGTGACACAATCTGATGCTTTCCCTCTTTGGAACCACATGATAATATTGCTTCAGCATTTCTATGCTAAAAAGACTTTTTTTCTAACCTAATTGTAGAGGAAAGAAGAAGACATGCTAGCACAGAAGAAGATACCAGATGGGCAGAAAGAAGAAATATCACAGGTTTGCTGTGTCATAACCAATTTCATGAGAAAACTGAGATTTGATATCTGTATAACCTATTATTTTTAATTTATTGCCTTATATAACATAATGAATACATTGCATGTTTACGTTAAGCATGCATTATGCAATATAATGGTTTTTCTATTGAAATTGCTTAGTTATGGAAAATAAATATGACAAACAAGGAGGAGACAGGATTTAACAGAGGCAAGTAATTCATACGACTAGGCTCACCAGTTCATGCCAATTGATATGTCATATATCCACTGCTTATTTTTAAGTTAGATATACAAGATGGACACAGGAAAGTCATTTCAAGAGCTTAGGCAGAAAAAGTTTACTAGCAGGTTCCAGAGAAAGCAGTACTTTTGGAGGGAATTTATTTAGTTAACCAGAAAATATCTTGTGCTTTTTGATTAAGGTAGTGCCTTTTCAACATAGTCACAAAAGACTGACTTTTTAGATCCTAAGAAATCTTCCATCTGTGCGACTGCGAAAGCAAACTTCCTTTATTTGTTAGGATTGTCAACTTATAGGAAATTTCTGAACTCCGAGGTGAATTGTTTGATAACTTTGATCAGGAAACCCTGAGGCAAATTTCGTTTTATTTTTTATTTTTTTTGGAATACCTATTCCAAATTTAAAAGAGAAAATAAAGAAATTATTCTTCATCTAGCAGGAAAGCAACATACAAGAATATTATGCTTAAAGCAGTGATACAAGTTTTAGAACTTGTTCCATGCCATGTTTCTCTTACTTTTTTCCTCTTATTTTTCTGCTTCGTTTTCTGTTTTCAGACCTTCATTTTGTGCATCATTTTAAAAACCCTTTTCATCTTTGCAAATTAGATCTTACTGCGACTCAATACTATGTGCAGAATGAATATAAACGGGGAATTAGCAGCTGGAACTTTAACCTTGAAGATTTGAAGGCACAGGCTTCTTTGGTACGTAGATCAATTTTCTGATGCACACATACCACAGTATTTTCATTCATGTACTAGTTTCTCAATGTATACGAATAGAGGTTCTTGGTTAATGGGTAGTTTCTCAAGCTCGATTTTGTTGACCTCTTCAAATGATAAAAATTTCTGCCTTGTGAAACTTGTTATGGGATGAAGTCAGTCTAGATTGTCCAGATTGGAAAATTCTTCTTAATAAGTGAAACAAAATCAACTCCCAAGCATTGTGTTTTTATCTTTTCAAAATCTTTTTTGCTTTTAGATTCCAGATGAGGAAATTATTGGTGACAAGGACCAAAGTGGGAGTTCGAATGCACTGTCTGGGCTTGACATTCCAGGGAAACAGCTACACAAGTTTCAGCATCAGTTCTCCTTCTCAAGTCAATATTCAGATGCTACTGATTTTGTATGTCGTGATTTACTTTATTCTATATGACATGTTGCAATATGGGGTCTTTCCTAATATAATACATCTCTCAACAGGACAGTAACAATCCATCTGCCCCTCCTTCACCTGCCAACCAGAATGTGGCTTATAGCATGTATGTCATCCATGCTGTGTTAGAGTTTCACCATTACTCTTGTATCATGTTTTCGCTATGCTAAATAAGAGCACATTGTTATGTTTGCTAGGATCAGTAGCTAAACATTCCTTTTATTTTTATTTTTTTAACTTTTCAGAACTAAGTGCGAGAAATCTGATGATGATTTAAGCATTGCTAGTTCAGTTCATGAACCTCACATTTCACAGAATTCTTCACCATGTTATGAGAATCGCATGGAAATTAATTTGGTGGGAAAAGGTGAACAAGTGGCTGATGCCAAATTGTTCGAGGGCATGCCCGTAAATTCTCGCCAGAGGTATGGCATAACTTGCTCAATCTCAGACATTTTTTGAGGTATTTCTATATATTATATGGCTGCTGTTTGAATTACATTTGACTTTTAGCCTCATGAAACATTAGTGCACAATATGTTTTAGCATTTTCTTTGACTTGTTAAATTTTGGCCTTTCTTGCTCCAAGCAAATACTTTAGCTTGGATTTATGCTTCATCCTTTGATTAAAAGGAAATGAAATGTGAGTTTCCAAAATGCTTTCCTCTTGCGGTGGGTATAGTTTTGGCAAATCCGAAATCCATACCGAAATCCGAACTTTTTGGATTTTTGGTTTGGATTTTCGG
The DNA here is from genome assembly GCA_026770625.1 of Nicotiana glauca. NCBI lineage: Eukaryota > Viridiplantae > Streptophyta > Magnoliopsida > Solanales > Solanaceae > Nicotiana > Nicotiana glauca. Next base: position 33,374 of record MU734514.1, read on the forward strand.
ATTACGGATTGGATTTTGGATTTCGGATTGTATATTGGATTTGGTACTTCGGATTTTTGAATATTCGAAAATCCAAAATTTTTATACTTTATATTTAGTCAATTATCCATATGCAAATATTAATAAGTTCAATACCCTACCCATAGATATTATCTCATATATTCAATATATTAATTACTAAGTTAGTGCCAGAATACTTTCAATTTGGACATGATTTTATTATTGCTACTTCTTATCGACTGTATTAATGTCTCTGTTGTATTTTTTTAATAATAATTTCATTACTTGAATACTTTATTTGGATGATTGCGGCAAGAATGAGGAACTTTTTAGGCAATTTAACATGAGGACTTCATTTGGATATTCATTTTTGTAAAAAGTAGAAACATCTCAACTTATATGCTCAAAACCGAAAATCCATAATATCCAAACTGATTATTCCGAAAACGAACTTAAAAAATCCGATCCAATCCGAACTTATTTGGATTGTCATTTCTTCAATCCGAAAATCGAAATTCTCATATCCAATCCGAACTGCACGAACTGCACGAACGCCCACCCCTAGCTTCCTCCCTCATTTGGAAGCTTTCTACATTTTGGAACATTTGATATCCCATTTGGGTCCTTATTCATCCCAACTCTTTTGCTGTTACTTTTGGGTGTTCGATGGACCTTTGACAGCACCAAGCTTGTATTAGGAAGATGTTAGTATGTGGAATTATTTGTTGAGGAGTGAGAAACAACTATGAATAATATCAGTTGAATAACGAAGCAGAAGTTTCTGCCAAGAATTTCTAAAAAGCAAAAGGTGAGCCCAGCTAGGTAAACGGCACGAGGAAAGAGGAACCTAATCAAAGATTTTTTTACATTAAAATTTGCTCTTTCTTGTTAAACTGGAGCATGGTCTGCCTTCTGGTTTGATTCATTGGATTAAAGCTTGTTCTTTATTAATTCATAGAATTTCAGGGAATCAACTATATAAAAGAATGGAATCCTAGTGAAACCCTCACCATTTCCTTTAATTTTTCAATTTTTTTTTTCTTAATCTTGTTTTGCTTGTGCATTGTGAAATGTGTATCAGTATCTAAATTGCTTAAATTGACTTCTGATTTCCTTTTACTTTTAATTAGTCAACATGCTTAGCTAGCTTGTAGAATCCACTATTCTAAGTAGTGCCATGTTTTTTTTCCAAGTCCCTAAAATTGCTTTTTCTCTTTGTGATTAAGTGATAGAAGTCAATTCCAAAATGCATCCAGTTGCAATGGGGCTTCTGTTTTTCAAACAGCAGATGATGTGCCAGCTGAAGTAATCAGTAAACATTCTAGAACCCCAGGCAAGTTATTGTGATATTAAATGGCTTTTTGATCTTAACAAATAACTTTCAGTAGATTTGTTTTCTTTAAGAAATACTCCGTATTTTAGCATATTCTTTTTCTTTTGGTTTAAAATTTTCTTGCTAAATCAAGTCTGTATTTAGCAGCTAGCAGTGAAGATTTTGATGAGAAGACTAAGGGTCATGTTGTTCAGCAGAGAGGACGTTTCAAAGTTACCTCCGAGAATATAGACTTGGAAAAGGTGAATGTATACCTTTTAGTTTTCATTCTGGCAATATCATTAAGATACTCCACCTATGTTAGCTTTGCAAAGCACAGCCATTCCTAGGCCCAGATAAAGGAGGTCAGTTATGGTAAGTTGATGGCCAACATAAAAGTAGTCTAATAGATTCAGAGGATTCATATAACCAACCACAACTAGCTTTTTGAATTGCAATGCAGTTGATATATATATCATACACACATATTGATATACCTTTCTCACAAGAATTAATTTCTTCCTACAGGTAGGTGCATCTCCAATGCTACAAAAGAGTCAGAGCATGCTGGTTGGTTTCCCTCATTTTTTAAAGTACCTTTTCTAATGGCTTAACATATTTCTTTTGCTCACTAAATGCTTAGCTTGTAAGCTAATTCTGTATTTCTTCCGATAATATTTAGCTTACATTTATACCTAACATCGACTAAATAGATATTGCGTGGATATTGTAACAGTTGTATCTATTCGTCTTTTTCTCCTTTTTAATAATAATTTCTATTACAACTTCTAAACAAAATGCGATGGATCATGTAGGTGATTCCACAAAACCTGGCTGCTACTCTACCATTACCACCTGATGCTACACCATCAAATCTTCTTACCGCAGCCCATTTTCCAACGTTGCAGAGTATTTTAGAGGCGAATATTATTCAAAGGGTAAGAACGGATCTACAACTATGACGCATTATATTCAGTTTTTGTTTATCCAATGGTTCTTTTCTTTTTTCTCCTCAACAGGAGAGTATTCTTAGACTGATGAGGCAGGTGGCCCCTGGAGACTCTGCAGGTCTGAACAATCAATTCATATTGAATTGTATGCATTGTATCCATTTATGTTGGTCTCACTTTATCTTTTCCACCAACCTTGCAGTGGATGCTGGATGCATGCTGTCAAATTCGTCTGGAGTGGAGAAATCGCTGGTATGAGTTTATAGTAGTCTTTTCAAAATTTTTTCAATCGGAACCATTTAAGCGACTTTTGCATCTTTTTCGGTATCACTGTAAAGTATGTCCTTCCTCTAATTCCTGTAGTTGGAGGTTGCTCATGACAAAGAAAAGGAATTAATTAGTGAAATCACCGAGTTGCAGGGGAGGTATCATCATTGTCCAATAATGCCATATGTCTATATTGAAGATTATATCTGCTGACATTGAAACTTTTATTTCCTTGATATGTAGGCTGATACGTGCTCAAGAAGAGCTTCAAAAATACAAAGCAGAAAACGCTCAAAATAACTCTTGAAATAGGGATTGCATAGGGGACATATTGTAATCTTTATAGTTCGAATACAGTCGTAGTATTCAAGTGGCGTACATTAAAGTTAAAAAAGGAATATTTAGACATGGAGTAGCTGAAACTGTAACGGAAAAATGATTAGTAGCAGGTTTTTAGTTTTGATTTGTACAGTTTGTTTCCAGTAGGCGGTGATATGCTGGTTTTATTATTGTCTCTGCTTATGCCTGCATTTACTAGACTGATTCTTGTATATTAGCCTAAATTTTTGAAAACGTAGTCCTTGATATTATCAACTTTCCTATTTGATTGAATACATGCAGAAATTGGTCATAACTTTTGGAAAAGACTACATTTTAAGGAGCTTTTAACAATTCGTAGCTACATTTTATGTATTTACGCTTCGTAGCTAATTTTGGACAACTCACTGTACTTGAGTGTATTTGAATACACTGTTCAGTTTTTTTTTCCGCGTGTATACAATGTTCAGTTGTATCCAACCTTATTTAATGTGATTAGGTTGAACATATTCGATTGTATTTAAATGCATTTACACTAGAAAAATGACGAAATGAAGAATACAGATAAAATCTCCTACGAAAATACAAAATACATTATATTTAAAAAGGAAGAGTACAATCAAATCCGGTCGGATCTCTGGTGAAATACAAAATACCATTGTATTTACACTAAGAAAATGAAGAATACTGATACGATCACAATGAGTAATCTTTCTATGTTTGTTAATTTCTATCAATAACTCAATACCAGAATAGAGGAATCAATTTCATTTGAATTGTTAACGGTTGTTAGGTTAGATCAGTTCCGCGTGAGACATACGTGCGCATAAGTGGCTAGGGAAACTGAGTCCAAAAGTTAGTTATAACTAACTCTCCCACCTCCCGGCTAGATAGCTGTGTTTTCCCTCATTTGTAAGGTTTCGGAAAATTTGTAATAATAAGATCCTCTCTCCCTTTCTCTATCTCTGTTCTTTAGTGCTCAGTCGAGTTCTAATATCAAGGAAGGTGTTCAAGTTCTTTAGGCGAGCTTAATTTCTTTCCATTTCTCAGTTAAATTAGAAGTTGTATCATTGGTATCAGACCCTCGTTCCTTGGATTTGTGGAGATGGGTCATCACGATACTCGTATGCAAGAGCTTCGTAAGGAAGTTGACTTCTTAATGGTTCGATAGATGCCATTACTAATTCTGTTTCTGAGCTAAGAAGAGCTATATATCTCAAGGTAGCCCAAGCTAGGGAGGAAATCAGGAAGTTGTTATTGACCAATTTGACCACCACTGAAAATTCTCGACTTGAACTTCCTGCAGAGAATGAAGATCCATAAGTGATAGCTACAAGACCTAGGGGTTACTAGTTGCCAACTCGCAATTATCACGTGGAGTTCCCCAAATTTGATGGTTTGGGATTGAAGGATTGGTTGTACAAATGTGAAATATTTTTTGTTGTGGATGGCACTTCTGAGGACTCTAGGTGAAATTGGCTTCGTGCAAGTTGGAAGGAGAAGCACTGCAATGGCACCAGTCCTTTATGAAACACACGGTGACTAGTGAGTGGCCTCATTGGGGTGAGTATATAGCATGCCTGTATGCAAGGTTTGGATCTGAATTGTTTGATGATCCTATGGGAGATTTCAAGGACTTGAGACAGGTAAATTTTGTGCAAGACTATGTTGATCTATTTGATGAATTGCTTACTAGAGTATAGCTATCAAAAAAGTATATTGTTAGTTGTTTTGTTAGAGGATTGAAACCATAAATTGATTTGCATGTCAAAATGTTAGCACCAAGAACCTTGGCTAAGGCAGTTAGTTTGGCCAAGATTCAGGAGCAAGCCCTAGTACTGCAGAAATAAGTTTTCATGACCACCTCATTTCCTTCTTCAACCAAAAGCACCCTAAGATTTTCTTCTGTTAACCCCATTTTCCCACAACTTTCAACCCCAATCCCTTCTAAATTAAAACCAACCACTCAGTAGACCCCAAAAACTTCCCGTTTCAACTGCAAAACCCATCTACAGAAATGCTAAGAAGGTGACCCCAACTGAAATGGAAGAAAAGAGGAACACATGTCTATGTTACAATTGTGATGAAAAATATAGCTTTGGACATGTGTGTAAGAACATGAGACAATTATTTTCTATGAAAGTGGATGAGGGTAATAAAGAAGTTGAGCTAGAAGAGGAAGTAATGTTGGATCTTGCCGAGCCGTTAACCATGATAGGCCAAGGGTTGGAGACTGATGTTGAGGATCTATCCTGCCTCATATGTCAGTCCATGCCATGAATTGACTGCATGATTTTAGAACCATGAGGGTAACTGTATTAGTCAAAGGAAAAGCTGTACAAGTTTTAATCAATATTGGTAGTATTCATAATTTCTTATACCTAAACACTGCCAAGAAATTAGGATATTTTTTGGCAATTATCTTCCCTGTTGTTGTATCTTTTGCTTATGGAAAAGGTACAAAATAACTATATATGCAAGAAACTAGTCTGGAAGATGCAAGGTATGTTTTTATTCTGACATATTAGTTCTACCAATTGGAGGCTGTAACATGGTTCTGGAAATGTAATGATGATAAACTTAGGTGACATCATGTGGAACTTTAAGAAACTCAAGATGGAGTTCAACATCATGGGATATAAGGTCTTATTGAGAGGTATTCAACCTCCTGCAACCAGGGAAGCTATATTGAGAATGCTCAAGTTTCAACTAGAGAAAGCTCAAAAAAGGATGAAGGTACAAGCTAATAAAAACAAAACTGTCAGGAGTTATGCCATGGGGGAATATGTGTATGCTAAACTACAACCATACATGCAACTATCACTAAAACAGCGTGCCTTTCAGAAGCTTTTATCTAAATTCTTTGTCCCTTTCCAAATCATAGCAAATGTTGGATCAATGGAATACACTTTACACCTACCTGCTGATACCAGAATCTACCCAACCTTTCATATTTCACAGCTAAAAAGGAAGATAGGATCTCACTCTGCATCAGTCACCCTACTAGTAGTGTACTCATAGGCTGTCCATGTTCTGCTAGATCCAGAAGCCATTTTAGATAGGAGAATGATTCAGAAGCATAGAAAGATTGTTGCTCAGGTTTTGGTCCAGTGGTTCAATGATACACCCGACGACAGTACATGGGAGGAATATCATGAACTTAAGTAGAAGTTCCCGCTCTTCAATCCTTGAGGACAAGGATTATCTGAAGGGGAGGGTAATTGATACGATAACAATGAGTAATTTTTCTATTTTTGTTCATTTCTGTCAATAAATCGATTGTATCGTATTAAATGAACCAATTTCATTTGAATTGTTAAAGGTTGTAGGGTTGGTTAAGTTCCACGTGAGACGCACATGCGCGTAAGTAGCTAGGGAAGCTCAATCCAAAAGTTAGTTATAGCTAACTCTCCCACTTCCCCTCTATATAGTTGTGTTTTCCGTCGTATGTAAGGTACCGAAATTTGGAATAATAAGATCCTCTCTCTCTTTCTCTATCTATGTACTTTAGAGTTCAGTCGAGTTCTAATATCAAGAAAGCTAGTTGTTAGACCTCCGCCAATTGAGCTCGACTTGACAACAAGAGTGTTGTCATGAGGCAACACGAGTGTTGCAAAGCTAAGGTGCATGAGCAGCACCAAGGCAAAAATAGGAAACGGGCAAGTGAAGGCCAAGGCTTTGATGGAGGCGAGGAAGCTTGGCAAGGGCTTGAAAATGAGTTGCAGGCTAAGGGTGACACTTGATCATGGCAACGACATCAAGGCAAGGCAGAAACAAAGTGGCAAAGGCAGGCTAATGTGCAACAGGAAGGCAATGCGCGGACAGACTTGTCATGGAATTAAGTTGCGGCAAATGGGCCAAGTTCGTGGGCGATGGCAAAGGCAAATTGTGGCACAATGCAGCTGGATAAAATGGCATTGGCACCTGGTCCAAGCCAAGGTACGAAATTGGGCAGCAAGTCTTGGATTGACAAAGTCAATGGCGGTTACGGCACATGCTGTACACATGGGCAGCAATTGAGCTTTTTCCAAAATGCTAGCTTTTGGCCATGATCCCACTATCCTTTAGCATGATTTACATGATCCTAGTAGTTGGGGGTGTCAACTACACTAAACTAAAGTAGTGGGCTGAGTTGACAAGTGTCTAAGCCTAGAAATGGGCAACTATTGTAAGAAATGGGGCTGGTTCATGTATTATAAATGGGCAGCACCCTTTCCCTTTGGAGTGTGGAGTCAAAAATGTGTATGAGTACAAAATTGAGTAAGGAAGGAGTCCTAAACATGGTAAAATCAAGAGCTAAAACAATCTAAGGCTAACAGTAGTCTTGTGAGGGTCAAGAGTGATCTTTTTTTTGTACGCGGATGTACTTTGAGTTTGAGTTTCTTTGTATGCTCGAGTTAAATACAAAGTTGGGAAAAGAGTTTCCTGTATATTGTGCTTTTTGTTCATCTATATTTTCTATCTCTTCATTATGTTTTTCGTTTCCTAAATCAGTCTTAACTTACTATATTGAAAAGCTGCCTAAATTAATCTAAGTCCAAAGTTACAGAATTTTGGCCAAGTGTTGGAGCAGGCTGAAGTCAAGTCGAGACTTGGCTGCCACGCGGGCTATTTTTGTGTGACATAAAACTTGCATGTGACAATTGGTATCAGAGTTGATGAGGTTCGTGACGGAGACACGACGGACAATGACAGATTTTGTGGTCTTGTTCGAGAACATGGCTGGTGGTAACAATGAACTGCGGGAAAGGCTAACAAAACTGGAAGCATTGGTGGGAAATGTTCCTGAGGGTGAAGATGTTCAGACTCTTGTGATAAGGCTTGCGTACCTTGAGGTATAATTGGCAAGGCTAAGTCAAGAGAACGCAGATCTGAAGGCCGATACAGTGGTACTGCGACGTGCTGTGGGCGAGGATGCTCCTCAACGTGGTGCTGAACGTCTCAAGGTGAGAATTCTTGAACCTAAGGCATTTGGTCGTGCAAGGAGTGCATGTGAATTGGAGAATTTTCTTTAGGATATGGAGCAATACTTTTATGATATTCGTGTGCAAAACAAGACGGAGAAAGTAACCTTGACTACCATGTATTTGAGTGATGATGCTAAGTTATGGTGGCGCACTCGTCTGGCTGAAGATGAAAGTTTGGGTAGACCAAAGATTGAGTCGTGGGAGCGACTTAAAAAGGAATTGAAGGATCGGTTCCTTTCTAGTAATACATCTTGGATTGCTAGGGACAAACTAAAAAAGTTGAAACATACCGGATCAGTTGGAGCATATGTGAAAGAGTTCACATCTTTAATGCTGACCATCAGCAACATGGCAGAAGAAGACAAGTTGCATAACTTCATAAGTGGGCTGCAACAGTGGGCACAACTTGAGTTGCGAAGGCAAAATATTCAAAACCTCGCAAGTACTGTGGCTGCGGCTGATGCATTGGGCGATTTTCACTTGAGTGATGATATTTCTACTTCAAAGTCCAATGATAGAAAAAAGGACAAGGCTAAGGAGTGGAAGAAATGTGAAAGTGGCAATGCAAATGAAGATAAGGGGAAGGGAAATCAGGAGGATGGAACTTCAAAGAGCAAGGAGAAGGGCAGCAAATTCAGTGGTTGTTTCCTTTGTGATGGACCACATCAAGCAAGAGACTGTCCAAATAAGGCAGTGTTAAATGATATGACTGCTGCGGAGAAGAGGGATTCATTGGAGGCACTAAACAGTGATAAACAAGCCATTGGTGTCAATGCAGTTGTAGCTGAAGAGAGAGGGGGTCAAGGGGCTTTGCTTGTCAACCCCTCAGGACTCATAAATTGAGTTGACCTAGATGAGGACGTTGAGTTTCAAAAGGTGTGGGTAGTTTGTTAGATCTCCGCCAATTGAGCTCGACTTGACAACAAGAGTGTTGTTATGAGGAAGCAAGAGTGTTGCAAAGCTAAGGTGCATGAGCAGCACCAATGCATAAATGGGAAACGGGCAAGTGATGGCCAAGGCTTTGACGGAGGCGAGACAGATTGGCAATGGCTTGATAATGAGTTGCAGGCTAAGGATGGCACTTGATCATGACAAAGGCATCAAGGCATGAGGCATTAATGCCAAGGCAAGGTAGAAACGAAGTGGCAAAGGCAGGCTAATATGCAACGGGAAGGCAGTGCGCGGGCAGACTTGTCATGGCATTGAGTTGCGGCAAAAAGGCCAAGTTCGTGGGCGATGGCAAAGGCAAATTGTGGCACAATGCAGCTGGATACAATGGCATTGGCACCTAGTCCAAGCCAAGGCATGAAATTGTGCAGCAAGTCTTGGATTGACAAAGTCAATGACGGTTATGACACATGCTGGGCAGCATTTGAGCTTTGTCCAAAAGGCTGGCAGGAGTTAGCACGTTTTTGGGGCCATGATCCCACTATCCTTTAGCATGATTTAAATTATCCTAGTAGTTGGGGGTGTTAACTACACTAGACTAAAGTAGTGGGTTGAGTTGGCAAGTGTCTAAGCCTAAAAATGGGCAACTATTGTAAGAAATGGGGCTGGTTCATGTATTATAAATGAGCAACACCCTTTCCCTTTGGACTGTGGAGTCAAAAAAGTGTAAGAGTATAAAATTGAGTTAGGAAGGAGTCCTAAACTTGGTTTTCAAGAGTGAAAGCAATCTAAGGCTAAGAGTAGTCTTGTGAGTGTCAAGAATGATCTTCTTTTGTACGCAGATGTACTTTGAGTTTGAGTTTCTTTGTATGCTCGAGTTAAATACAAAGTTGGAAAAAGAGTTTCCTGTATATTGTGCCTTTTGTTCATCTATATTTTATGTCCCTTCACTATATTTTTCATTGCCTAAATCAGTCCTAACTTACTACGTTGAAAAGCTACCTAAATTAATCTAAGTCCAAAGTTACAGAATTTTGGCCAAGTGTTGGAGCAGGCTGAAGTCAAGTCGAGACTTGGCGGCCGCGCTGGCTGTTTTTGTGTGATATAAAACACGCCTGTGACACTAGTCAAGATCAATTCTCTCATTTGTCATTTAGGCGAGCTTAATATCTTTCCATTTCTCAGTGAATTTTTAGAAGTTGTATCAAATAATATCAAATCCTTTTAAAAATAGATTGTATTTAACTAAAAATAGAATACAGTCAAATATCTATCAAGAATACAAAATACACTGTATTAAAAAAAAAAATCAAACCTCGTCGGATCTCTGACAAAAATCTAAAATTCACTTTAGATCTCTGACGAAAATACAAAATACAACGTGTTTATACAACAATTTTCCGACGTGAAAGGTAGTGAAGAAGAAAGAGGCCGCTTCTTTTTTTGGCGCGAAAAGTAGTGGTGGAGGAATAAGTCTCAAGTCAGACGAATTCACTCAAATGTGAGATACAAAGAAGGAGTAAAAGCCATGAATTCCGGCATCTCCGTCAGATCCAGATCCGATGACGCCTTCGATCTTCCTCCTCGATTGTTTTTGCCTTTAGTAATAAATTAATTGTAACTTCGTGATTTCAGATCTGGATCTGACGGTGGGTGACGACGGTATTTAAGGGTGATTCGCGGTGAAGGGGGTATACGGTTGTGATGACCCAAACGGTCATTACTTGTTCTAAATTAAATTTTATGACTCCGAGTCCTTGAAAACCTCATTTAGATTCGCCTCTATTTGCACGCACAGTCTGGGCGCGTAGCCGAAAATCTTAAATATGAAATTCTGTGAAAAATGCTAAGTTTTGATTTTAAAATGAATAAATTTGACTTTGGTCAATATTTTGGGTAAATGGACCCGGACTCGTGATTTTACGATCCCGGAGGGTCCGTAGGAAAATATAGAACTTAGGCGTATGTCCGGAGTCGAATTCCGAAGTCCCAAACTCGAGAAATGAATTTTTAAGAAAAAATATTTTTTGAAAATATTTAAGAAAATTTTAAATGAAATCTGATTAGAAAGCGATGGTATCGGACCCGTATTTTGGTTCTGACACCCGGTACATGTCTTATATATGGTTTAAGTCCTTCCTATAAATATTGGTTAAAAACGGACGTCGTTTGACGTGATTCGGACTGATACTTGAAGAAGTTTGAGAAAAATTCTTGATTTTGAGGTTTGATTCATTGTTTTTGAGGTGATTTTGGCGATTAGATCGCACAGATTAGTTCGTATGATGTTGTTGAGTTAGTATGTGTGTTTGGTTAGGAGTCCCGAGGGCTCGGGCGTGTTTTGGATGTGATTCGGGAAGTTTTAGACTTGAGTAAAAGTTGCAGATTTTGCTGTTCAGTGCACATGGAATTTGTTCTTCGCATTCGCGTGGTCCCACTTGCGAACACATAAGTCAAAAATCCCAAGTGCCATCGTTTTTTCTTCGCGAACGCGAAGCCTGGGACGCGAACGTGAAGCTGAGGGGGGAGTACCCTTGGTCTTAGATAGTGGAACAAGAAAGACAAGGATCTATATTCAATACGTAATCAAAGGATTTCTCCCCAAAAAAGAGAAGAATTCCCCTTGCTTTCTTTTTGCTCCTGCGAATGCATCCAGGATCTCGCGAATGCGCGAGGCAATGGGCCTGGGGAGGGCTTTCTCATTTTATTCTATGCGAACGCGGCCACTGGCCCGCGAACGCGAGGGCCCGAGGTGTTAAAGCTTCGCGAGTGCGAGCCCAGTGTCGCGAACGCGAAGGTCTTCAAACCTGACTCATCGCGAACACAAAGAATATTTTCACCCAGTGATTTTAAAAGACCCAAAACAGAACATTTATGGGTCACAAACTCTTTCTTCTCCAAAGTTCTTAGACAATTTTTGAAGCATTCTTTCACCATAATCTCTTGGGGTAAGTAATCTTTAACTAGTTTTCTTCTATTTTCATCAACATCTATTAGATTTCTAGGCCTAAAACCTGTAATTAAGGGTAGAAATTAGGAATTTGGGTAGAATTAGGGCTTTTTGATTATTCTTGATTTAGACCTTGTTTTGGGGTCGAATTTAAAATTAAATTATATATTCAGGCTTGTAGGTGAATGGGTGATCGGATTTTGGTTCGAAGCTCGTGTTTTGACCAAGGGGGTCCGGGGTCAATTTTTGGATTTTTGGAAAGAATTATTAGAAAGCTATAATTAGGCTTTGAAATTGGATTGTTTACATTTATTGATGTTATTAAATCGATTATGCATAGATACGATTGTGTTGGAGCCAAATTTGAAAGGAAAAGCGGTGTTTGAGGCTTGAGTTGGCCGTGGAAGTTCGAGGTAAGTGTTTGGTCTAACCTTAGCTTGAGAGATTAGGAGTTGAGTCCTATTTGTTATGTGATAATTGTTGAGTATGACGTATAGACATGATGACGAGTATCTATACGTTGGTGTCAAGTATGACCGTGAGTCTTATATTGTGATTTTCATAATTTTGTTGTATTATCCATGCTTTAGAGGTGATATCTACTTGTTGTGAAAGGTTTGTGGGAGGATGGTGACCTATTAAACATTGTAGAGCGTTGTCTCTATTTGCAAAATGAATTGTGAAAATATAAGTGAAAATTGAAACTCTAGAGCCTTGGCTTGAGTCGCGAAGTGAATCGTGAAGTAAAAGTGAGAAAGAGAAGAGATTATTATGTTGTCCCTTGCTGGTCTATTATTGAGTTATGGTTCCCTTGCATTGTGTTCTTAGTTGATATTACGGATGCTTAGGTTGATGATTTCTTGTGTTAGGTGTTGCAATAAGTTTAGTTATAGATGGGGTAGTTAGATCTTGTAACAAGTTTGGTTATAGTTGTTTCTCCCTTGCCAGAATATTGTTGAGATATCATTGTTTCCTTACCGTGATATTTGCTGATATTATTGTTCTCTTGTCGGAATTTTTTGTAATTATTGTTGGCTTGTATATGGGAGCGGGTGGTATGCTTACCACGAGATATAATGAAATGGTAGTGGGTGGTACGCCTACCACGAGATATAATAAAATGGGAGCGGGTGGTACGCCTACCATGAGATATAATGAAATGGGAGCGGGTGGTACGCCTACCATGAGACATAATGAAATGGGAGTGGTTGATACGCCTACCACGAGACATAATAAAATGGGAGCGGATGGTATGCCTATCACGAGATATAATAAAATGGGAGCGGGTGGTACGCCTACCACGAGATATAATAAAATGGGAGCAGGTGGTATGCCTACCACGAGATATAATGAAATGGGAGCGGGTACACGAGATATAATGAAATGGGAGTGGGTGATACACCTACCACGAGATATGAGAAATTGGATCGGGTTGCATGCCTGCAACTATATGTGAACCGAAAGTGAAATCTGCCTTTATTTTTCCTTATCCGTGTTAGAGTTAAATTGTTGATTTCTTTATTATTCTCTTGAGCTCCTGTATTATTTGCTGTCCCTGAAGCATGATCCCCTCCCCAGCTTTATTTCATTTATTTCCGTCTATCTTTCTGTTTATATATATAACTGCACAGGTTTACTTGGAGTCTTGTCCTAGCCTCATCCCTACCTCGCCGGGATTAGGCCAGGCACTTACCAGCACATGGGATCGGTTGTGCTGATACTACACTCTGTGTTCTTTTGCACAGATCCAGGTACTGGACAACAGCAGTATCTCGGGAGCCAGCCTTTAGTCCACCGAGATACCGAGGTAGCCTTACAGACGTCCGCAGGCTCGACGTCTCCTCTATCTTTATTTATGTTCTGTTATCTCTTGTATTCGAGATAGACAATGTTACTTTTTTTCAACGGTTGTATGTAGTAAATCTTAGTAGTCCGTGGATGTTGTGATAATAGGTTCTGGGTAGAGACATGTATCGGTTTTCTAGACATTTTAGGTTTTTCTATTTATCTAAGACTTCCGCTAAATTTTATATTCCGCTGTTATTAAGCTGCTTATTCTCTTGTTAATATTATTGGTAAGGATTTTAAAATAAAATAGTTAATGATTTCTAAGTTCAAGGCTTGCCTAGCTTCTACGAGTAGGCGCCATCACGACTTTCGAGGGTGGAAAATCCGGATCGTGATAACGGCGAAGGGTGGTGATGTGTGGGGAAGAGAGAAAGAGGAGGTTATTTAGGCTCCATAGAGCTCCGCAGGAGAAGACTGCTGACGGTGACTTCTCTGCTGCAGAGGGAGAAGAAAGAGGGAAAATGAGAGAGTTAAAGGGAGAAGAGAGAAAGACGGTTGAAAGAAAAGATTATATAGTAGAATAACTCCGTGTATTTAGTATAACTATAATGAGTAAATTAAGAATTTATTGTAGCTATGAAAAATAATTAAATTAAAAGATTGTTATTATCCATTAATAGCTCTTAGATTTAGCTATGACACGTAAATTTTCCTATTACTTGCAGCGTGGTTATGCTTGTAAAGTTTGATGTCACTTTGGACACCTTTTCAGTCAATTTGGACACCTTTTCACTTTGGGCGTGACCCCCATGGAGGACAAGATGCGGGAAGCAAGACTCAGATGGTTCGGGCATATTCAGAGGAGGAGCACTGATGCACCGGTGAGAAGGTGTGAGCGATTGGCTGTGGTGGGCACGAGGAGAGGTAGAGGAAGACCTAAGAAGTATTGGGGAGAGATGATCAGGTAGGACATGGCGCGTCTTAGGATTACTGAGGACATGTCCCTTGACAGAGAATTGTGGAGGTCGAGCATTAAAGTTGTAGGTTAGGGGGAAGTTGGGGATATTTCTATAGCGCACTAGAGTGAGACTAGCCAGTTAGGAGTTAATCTTAGGATGCTACTGATCAGCTACTGATACAGGGATGTATCTATTGGATATTAGTATACCTTCCATCCTTTTCATATTTCCTTTATTTCCTATATTACTGTTATTTCGTTATTGTATTGTTATGTTATGTATTTTTATGTTATTTTAGTATGAGTTTATGGATAGTACTAATGTATCATATTTTGTTACTGTCTTAAGCCGAGGGTCTCCTGGAAACAGCCTCTCTGCCCCTCGAAGTAGGGGTAAGTTCTGCGTACATATTATTCTCCCCAAACCCCACTTGTGAGATCATACTGGGTTGTTGTTGTTGTTGTTGTTGTTGTTGTTGTTGTTGAATGAATGCCGGTGCCAAATATTTTAAATGCTTTAAATAAGAAAAAGTGTCAAATTGATTTAGAACAGGAAGAATATTTGGCAGTATTGCCTAACTGGACTAGCCGTGTATCTTTCTAACCGTAGCTACAGCAAGATAGCTTTGCTTTTCCAATCTTGAGTTCATAACACATTAAAAAGCAGACTAGTAACTACTCCCTCCTGTCAGTTTTTACTTGTCCAAGATTCTAAAAATAGATTTTCACTTTTACTTGTCACTCTTAATATATCAAGAGAAGATAATTTCTTTTTTATTATTTATTAACCCACATTATTAATTACTCATTTCAAGTTATTTTTCAAAGTCACTAATGTTTAACCAAAAAATAATATTTTGGTTAAAGTTAGAATTTAAGATGAAAAATCAGGTTACTGATAATCAAGAGACCAAAAAAGAATAAAAGGCTTTCAGAGAATAAGAATAAAGCAATAAATAATTTTGTATTTCAGTATGATATCAATGATTTTTCCGTATCCTTACAAATGATGAGACTTCTTCCTTTTATAGTTGATTCTAGGTAAAGGAATGAAACCTAAGCTTTAATGAGTCAATTATGAGTAATAAATAACATTAAATAAGCCGTTACACAATCATTCATATTAAATACCAGTTTTCTAACGTATCAGGTATTTAATATTGAATTTGGACTCCTTTTTGTCTTCAGATTCATGTCTTCAATGCCTTCCGATCCGTTGGCTTTAAATGACTTGAATTGGTACGAGAGTCGTGTCTAAACTGCTTCTCGTGCCTGTTTAACTTCCTCTTCCCGTATCTGTCATCTCCCGTGCCTTTTTCTCAATTGTTATGCTTTGACCATTTGACCAGTCCACGTGTCATGCCACGTCATTTTCAATATAAATCCAACTTTTCCCAATACAGATAGTCCCCCCACTTTCCATTTATTTATCAATTAAATAATTGGGAAGTGGATCTTCATAAAAAGGGGATTTTTACCATAATCAATGCGTATGACAATATTGATGTCTCAACTGTCTTTTCCATTTAATGTTCTGTCCATGTGTCACTTTTTGATTGATTCTACTATTTTGCACCCTTTTTCAAGGCTTCTTCACTCCTACTATTCACGAAGTGATAGTTGCCTTTATTATAGGCTTTTCATTATTACTCTTCTAAGTTTGACGGTTGCCATCATATACATACTTAACCTTTTCTTCCTTTGTTTTCTTCCCCACAAATCTTTAGCAGACATTTTCTTCCTCACTTTTGCTCTCTTTTGATTCATCCTTACTCAATAATGGCGTCTCCAAACCCTAACCCTAAAAGAGTTCCAATTTTAGACAAATTCCCCAATGCCCCTGTTAGACATAGAAGAGGCAGAGGAGGCAGGCTTCGTACAGGGTTAGAATCTACTCGAGGCGACTCTTCTGGTTCTTCTTCTAGGAGTTCCATTCCAAAAACTCCTTCTTCTAAAGGTAAAGAAATTCTTGATTCTTCTCGAGAACCTTTAGTTGATGAAATCGTACCCAGCGATTTATCTTTTGTAAGTGATAGACAGTCTCTTCAAAAATAAGTTGCTGGTTTAGAAAAGCTGATACTTATCCTACATTAATGACCGAACTTACAATCCCTACCATCAGAGGAGATTGTAACTGGAGAAATAGTCTTCGAATGTCAATTCCTTCCATAAATCAAAGAATTTCTTCTTTTAGGATTGGGTACTCTTTTGTTTATACTTACCCTTTTACTTTGGGTTTTAATCCTCCGATTGACCCAATTATTCTCGACTTTTGCCGTTTCTTTAATATTTGTTTGGCCCAAGTTGGTCCTTTAGTATGGAGAGCAGTGGCTTGTTTGAGATATTTATCTACCAAAGCCAATGTTAATTTCACCTTTTCTCACCTTATCCATTTATACCATCCTAATTTAATTCGCCATGGGGTTTTTACCTTAACTGCGAGAAGCAAGAAGGTTTTGGTAAGCCCAGAAGACGACAATGATCGTGGATGGTATGCCCGTTACGTTGCTGTACATACGATGGACTTGCTTGGTGAAACAAATATTCCCTTCCCTGAGAAGTGGAATTTTGCACGTAAGTTTTTTTTTATTTGACCGTACCTATTTTTGAGAATCTCAATTCTTTTTCTGACTTCGTCTCTTTTTGATTTTTTGTAGCAACCATGGGAGATGTGGAACCTTTTCCCAACTTTCGTGGTTGGGTAGATTCAATTTTGAAGATTGCTCCTAAGGAGCAAAGAACTTGGAAATCAATTTCTGCTTTACATGGCTGGAAAGTTAAAACACACGGTATTGCCCTTTTTTTTACACACTTTCCTTTTTGCACATTAAGTACCTTTTCCTTAATGTTGATTGTGTATCCTTCTTTTAATCAGGATTTGGCAACAGAGGAATGGCAGCTGATGTAGCTACGGCCATTCGCATGTCTGGTAATGCTGCACTTGACTTGGACAAGGCTCGAACCTTGCTTCAAAAAAGGAAAACTACAGGAGAAGGTTCTAAGAATGAGGAAGAGGAAAATACCTCGTTAATAGCCAGGCCAAGAGTTAGGAGACGAGTCATTAATGATGATGAAATTGAAGATACTCCTGCTCAAACCTCGACCACCGAGCCGGTTTTGATTCCTTCAGACGAGGACATCGTGCCAAAAGACACGAATGAATCAATTCAACGTCTCTTTGAAAGTGGTTTTGAGGGTGGCGAGCTCGGACCTATTTTTGATGAAGCTCCTCTTTCTTCATTCGTACCTACTTCCTCCATTCCTTTGCCAACCGTAAGTGTTTCCTTGCCAACATTGACTGCTTCTGTTCTTTCACCAGTTTTGACTGCTCCTACTTCCGTTCCTGTGTTAATTTCTACTCCTTCCGTTCCTGCTTCAACTCCCACGACTCCTGAGGTGTTTACCTTTTCCACTACTCCCCCTTCCACTGTTCCATCTTCATCTGTCCCACATATAGAAGTAAGTTCTTGCAATAGAGGCATGACTATGAGGAGTGTCACACTTGAAGTCCCTGCTAATCAAAGCCTCTTAAGAAAATCTGGGGGAGCTGATACTTGGCTTGAACCTCTCATTGGAGAAATCGAGAAGAACAAGATGCAGAGCCATAGTTGTTACACTTTGATGAATGACATAGTTCATTCAACTTTAAAGGTAATTTTCTTGACCTTGAATGCTTCTCTTCTTTTTCTTTCTAAGTTCTCACTTCTATACTTTATAACTGTAGGCTAATCTTATTGGGACTGAGTTGATGGGGCGAGTCTCTTCATTGGAGAAAAAGGAGCGAGAGTCTACAAAGGCGATCTCTGAAGCTAGGAAAATAGCTGAGGATGCCTTATTTGAGGCAGCAAACTGGAAAGAACAATTTGAGAGTGCCCAAGGGACTATAGAGGAGTTGCAGGAGAGCAAGGCTCACTTGGATCAATAAAATCGTGGCTTAACTTATGAGCTGGGAATTGTCAATGCTTCTTGGGTCCAGCTTAAAAAGGACAAAGAGCTTTTGGAATGCTCTCTATCTAAAGCCAATGATGAGATTAAAGGGCTTAAGGCACTTATGGAGAAAAAGGAAGAATACGCAAGGGAGTTAGCTCAAAACTTAACTCATGATCAAAATGACCTAAGAACTTCTTCTGACAAAATTCGTGCCTTGGAAAGTTCCCATGCCTCTCTTGAAGCTTCCTCGGATTCTCACCTAGCTGAGCACCAAATAGCGAAAAATGATCTTGCTAGGTGGGAAAAGGAATATAAGGCCCTGGAGAAGGAATATAATGCTCTTGAAGAAAATTTCAACATAGACGTGAGTTGGGCTTTTCTAAATTCTCGGCGTGATGCTTTGATGGAGGCTACACAAGAAAATTTTGACTTGCAATTTGAATTGGCCAAAGTCATTGACACTATCGAGAAAGGTCAACAACCTGCTGATACTCCTTCTCCAGCACTTGGAACTCCTTCTCCAGTACTTGGAACTCCTGGAACGGAAGAGTTATTGAACTCTGAAGCAGTTACTGAGGTACTTGAAGTTGTGATTCCGACTTCCGAGGGTGAAACTTCTATGACACAGTCTATGGGAATTGAAGTTCCCGTGACTACTGCTTCCCTCGTGGATGTTATCACTTCAAGCTCAGTTGAAACCGCTCCTATTGCTGCTTCTTCAGAAGTCGTGACCGCACCTGTTATTGCCTCTGAAAATGATGTTACAACTTCTGAAGCTCCAACTCCTTTAGTGACTAGTTAAATGTGTTTGAATTTTTATTGCTTTTTTTAATAATCTTGCTAATGTTATCCCTTGGCAATTTTTAAGGGATCTTTTGATGAAGTCCCCAGTTACCATAATGGGGTATTTGTAAAACAAACATTTTGCTGACTAAGTTTTTCCTTAGTCTTTTATGTTAAGAAGTTTTATGAGTACTTCTTTATATTTTATTCTTGCTTATTTACTTATTTAGGACTTATAGAATAACTTTGCATTTTTATCCTTTAAAAATGCATTATGATTCTTCTCATGGAATATTAACATGAGGTTTATAAAAGAGGGCCCTTTTATTTTATAGACACTTAATGAAGAAGATGTCTCAACTTCATAATGGTGTTATAATACGACGAAAGTAATAGGAATACACATGTTTTGTATGCAACAACTTTGATAAGTTTTCATTCATAAACTTTGACAAGTTTTTTGACTATTACATCTGTTAAAATACATCTATAACTTTCTCGCAACTGTTTTTCTTATAATAGATTTTTTACATGATATAAAATAGACAAGGTTTTTCTTTATAACCCATTTCAGTACATAGTCATAACCCTATCTTTAAATATTTAGGAAGGGTTTGAGAAGTGACTTCGTTTGCAACATTATAATGAATGTTTTATGCTGAGTGCTAAAGACTTCCTATCAGCACTTGTCTTTTTGTAGCTGAATCTTGCCAAAACTTTGACCAACTTTTGCTCGATATTCGTATCTTGTGATATTC
>MU734515.1:0-60487 GCA_026770625.1 Nicotiana glauca
GGTCCGGGAAATTTCAAAGCAAGTGTCTTCATCTCTATTTCTACAGGTAAAATCCCTACCCCATTTTTCATTGACATTCAAATTTATTGAGAAGGGGAAAGTCTCATGCATTAGTTCTTGATAATAGGGGTTGAAACACTCATGCATGTTTATTAAAACCTAAAATCTAGTAAGAGTAGTTGGGAAGGAGTAAAGAATTGTGTAAAGAAGGGTTGATAACCTATATGTGTTCGGGTAGTGATTGTGAACTTTGATTCTAAGAAATATGTAATAATTTGTACACTAGATTAACGTTGCTAGGCTTTTGGTAAAGTTGGAAGTAGAAATTAAAAAGGAAATTCGGCTCCAGGTATGTATGGCTAACCTTGACTTTGTAAAATCGCCTTGTTGGTGTTCAAATGTTTGGTATGTGACATTCACGTGGGTAAATTGTGAAATTCATAGGATTTGCATGGTCGTGATTATGATATGTGGTATTAGATGAAGAACAAATGACGTAAGGAAATTGTAAGTGATGCAACTGAAATAATTGAGATAGTAACATCTGTTGCTTATCGTGGGCAAGTATTGTTGTAATGTGAAACACTTGTGCATTGTGGAATGTGACGGAAGTAGTATGGATGGTTATGAAAACACTTGTAAATTATTTTTGCTATTCCTTAAGAAGTGTTGTTATGATCTTTGTGAATTGTTCATTGTTGTTGTTGTGATTGTTTGTGAATTGAAAATGTACGGTGGGATCGGGTTGCGCGCCGCAACACGAAGTAAGAAGGTGCGGGTTGTGGTGATAAGGGTGGTCGAGGTAATAAGGGTGGTCGAGGTAATAAGGGTGGAAAGTGATCGAAATCACTATTGAAATGAAAATATGAGCAAAAATGTGAAATCTATTGATGTGGAAATGTGGAAGGGAAACGGGAGAGTTTGTAAAACTTGTTTGGCTTGATTGTTCTTTCTTTATGGAATTGATTGTTGTTTCTGTTACTGTTACTTACTTGTCTATGGCTTGAGTTTACTTGGCGCAAGGTTTGTTATACATACCAGTACAATTCAAGTATACTGATGCCCCTTTTGCCGGGAGCGCTACATTCGTGTTATGATTGTAGGTTGATCTGCAGCAGGTATTCCAGCCCACCGATCGTAGCTCCCTCTTCACCTTCCGTCAATTTTTGGTGAGCCCCATTCCTCTCGGGGCCCTGCGTGGCTCAGGCCGCTTGTTTCTGTAGTTTTGTTTTGTTGTTGTGTAAGGTATAGCCGGAGCCTTGTTACCGGCAAGTACTGTATCATCCTGTTGTATCTTTAGAGGCTCCGTATACAGTGGATGTGGGTTAGAAGCTATGTATAATCATGTTTCTTTTGTGGGACAACGAATTGGTAATTTCACTAATTATTATGCATGTATGTTTTGAAAAAGGGTGATCTAAAATTTATTTATGTGGCTAGTTCTTGGAATACAGAATAAGGAAAACAAGGGGTGGCTCATGGGTAAGGAAAGGCACCCAGGTCCTCTTGACTGGGGATACCCGGTCGAGCGCCGGTCGTGTCCCTCGAGTTTGGGGCGTGATAGTAATTCCTTCCACAGCTCGTTTTCTTTTGTATTGCGTTCGAATTGGTAGCCTATTGGTACATTGGGGAATCATATGCGACTTATAATTATTTCTGGAGTGGCTTATTGCCCGAGCATTTCGTTCTGGGTGAGACGAGATCATTGAATTTGAGATCAGTGCAATCTGAGTATGTGAAGTAAATTAAAGAGCTAAGACCATTGTTTGGCTTAGAATGAGGTGATAGTTCTTGCCAAGAGTATAGAACTAATGAATTGTTGTTTCGGTAGTAGTTATGAATGTGTGCAGGTCTTATCCGTCGTGTCAGTATTGTAAGAATTTGAACAAGACCTGTGTATGTCATGCAGCGCATGGGATGTGTAGTGATTCCTCCTAAGCGATTAGATGAATGATCTTTAGATGATTAGGGAAAATGATATTGCTAAGTGGAAGTGATTTGATGAGAGTATATGCCTCAGAAAAACGTAATGTGACTAAACTGATTATATTTCATTAGTATTGAGGCATGTTCTTGTTGGGTCCACTAGTGGTATTCGGGTTTGCTTGGTAGCACAGGTAAATATTGATATCTGTCATGGTAAGATTGGGTATCAAATGTGTGCATATATTCGCACGGTGGAAACTGGAATCAGGTATGATGATTTGTGTATTATATGTAGTTCTGATCTACAGGCTATGTTGTGATGTTCGAATTTAGACTGGTTGTCTTAGTTTTGGGTGATTTTGAACTTTTGCATTAGGGGCTACGCCAGAAATGCCACGGGTTAAGTGGTGAAGTGCGTTAGAATATGTCTTAGTAGAATGATTTATATTTCAAAGAACCAGCGGACAGCTAGGAAGGAGTGCTTTCTTAACTGGGCATTTGTGATGGATGTTAGTGCAGAGGTTGCTATCATTGATCCTGTTCCGGTATTGAGGGACTTTTCGGATGCATTTCTTATTGGTGCGTGTATTATGCAAGTTGTGGTTAGGCCATATTGATTGTGTCATATCACCAGGATGGTGTGTTTGGTCAAAGGAGATCGTGCGGATCATTAATGAATATAAACGGATTTGATTTCAGCATGTTTGATAGGTAAATATCGAGGTTCGGTTCAAAAATTTGTTATGGTAATTGCTAGAGGAGAAATGGCCTCATGAAGGGTTGATCTGAGCGATGATTATTGTGTATTGCTTGTTTCAATTGTCGTTGGCAGCATATGAAAGTGTTGGAATAAGACTTCATCTAATAAGAGGTTCCTATCGGTAATTGAGTATTGTGGGCAACTGATGTGAATAGTGACTATCGTTTCGAGTGTTGGAATGTGTGATATATTGCATGATTTCACATGAGGTTGCAGGCATGGTTTATTACAGCTGGTTCGAGTTTATTCTGAATATTAACGTGAGGTTCTGATTTTGAGTATGGTTTCGGAAAGTGCAATGTGGTCTTATGGTTTATGGTTTAGATGGACTGTGGAATTTTAGCTACGTTGTGTTGTCGTACTTATAAGAGATAGGGTGACGTGGAATCACCCCGGGTATATGCTTGGTAAGGTCAGTTAGCTATTGGTTGGCTTCTAAGACAACTCTAGGTATGCTTGAGGACGAGCGTTTGTTTAAGTTGGTAAGGATGTGACGACCCGACCCGTCATCTCATGAGTTACTGCCCCGTTCTTCCCATTTTCTGCTTTCTTATGTTTCATTATCGGTATTGGATGCGTTAGAATTGAATTGTAGTGATTTTATTAATAAATGAGACACTTAGTCTCTTTTAAGAAGGCTTAAGTTGGAAAAGTCAATCGGATGTTGAATTGTGAGTTAGAGGGCTCAGAATTGAATTTCGATGGTTTGGTTAGTTTCGGGGGATGATTTAAGACTTAGGAGTGGAATCGGAATTAATTTTGGAGGTCCGGTGAAGAAATTAGCCTATTTTGGCGAAGTTAGTATTTTGGCGATTTCCGGTTGATAGGTGAAATTTTGATCCGGGAGTCGGAATGGAATTACGACAGTTCCAGTAGCTTCGTTAGGTGATTTTGGACTTGTGTGCTAAATTTCAGTTGATTCAGAGGTGTTTAGGTTGGGTTTTTGATTTAATGAGAATTTTGGAAGTTCTAGTTTAACCTAAGCCTTGATTTGATGAAAATTGACGATTTTGATGTTAACGATAGTGTTTTTATGGTTCGAGCAAGTTTGAATGAGGTAATAGAACATATCTGTGCTTTTGGTTGAGGTCCCGAGGGCCTCGGGGTAATTTCGAATGGCTAACGGGAATTTTTGAGTTGGAAAAATGCAGCAGAAATTGCAGGGCAAAATTGTTCATCGCGATCGCAAGCCTAGGGCTGCAATCGCATAGAAGGAATTGGAGGGGGAACAAATTAGCTCTATGCGATCGCGTAAAGGGGTCTGTGATCGCATAGGTTTGGGCGATTAGGCAGTGTGATCGCGTGAGGTTGTCTGCGATCGCGTAGGGTCGACTGGCAGTTTTCTGCGATCGCGTGGCTTTGCCTGCGATCGCGTAAGAGGAATTTAGGGGCTAGCATTTTTGTGCTCCGCGATCACGTGACTTGGGCCGCGATCGCATAGAAGGAGCTACAGTGGTCCGGACAGAATGTTAAAAACATTTTAGTCCGTGACCCAAGCTCATTTCCACCATTTTTGGGCGAGCTTGGGAGCTTTTGTCGTGGGTTTTGAAGAGTTTTGACTGGGAATCGATTGGAGGTAAGTTTTATGAGTTAATACATGATTTTTATTGAAGAATCATCCTAGAAATTCATGAAAACATAGCCAAATCATATGAAATTAAGGCTTGAGATTGAAATTATAAAATGGTGATTTGATGGGCCAAATGAACTCCGATTTTTGTGAATTTTGGTATGTATAGACTCGTGGCGAGATAAGGATCGTATTGATGTAAAACTTTTTGTATTTTGAGACGTGGGCCCGGGGCTCGGGTTTTGCAAATTTCATGAATTTCGATATTTTTCGAGTCTTGTCGATTGGGTTATATTCCCTTAGCCTATTGTAACGTATTCGCTCTGATTTTGGTTAGATTCAACACGCGTGGAGGACGATTTGAGGGGCAAAGGCGTCGCGGGCTAGAGATTTAACCAGTTCGAGGTGAGTAATACTTGTAAATGATATCTTGAGGGTTTGGAACCCCGGATTTGCACATCATAGTGCGGTATTGAGGTGACTTGCACGCCGGATATGAGCGTGGGGCATAGCACCGTTGGGGACTGTGACTTGGTCCATTCCGGTTGTTGATTTTACTGCGTATTTGACTGAAATTATTTGTTACCATCATTGTTTGGGCTGATGGCCATGTTTGGGCTTCGTGCCAACTATGTGAATACCTCGGGGATTGATATTACTATTTTAGCATATCTTGCATATCACTTGGTTTCAGTGCAAGGTTTTAAATACTGTTTTGCAAACTCATCCATACTTCTAAGTTTTGAAAACTCAAATGATATTTTAAATGATATTTCAGGCTGAGAACTATTGTTTTATAAATGCCAAAGGGGCTTATGATGATTTTCTGGACTGAGCATGGATCGGGCTGCGTGCCGCAGCAGTATTATATTGATTATGGGTAGATCGGGCTACGCGCTGCAGCGGTGTTACATTGATATTGAGGCCGAGTGCCTGGACGATTATACTGATATTGACATAAGGCCGAGAGCCTAGATGTGATGCCACGAGATGGCTTGTTATTGCGCTTGGGCTGTAGGAGCCCCTCCGGAGTCTGTACATACACCAAGTGAGCGCCGTCGATGATAAATAAATGGAGCGGGTTGCACGCCGCAACGGGTACTAGAGTGTACTTTCATATGCATTGCATTGCACTCATGCATTTGTTCTTATTTTGTAATGTTGTCATGACATTCAACACTCATATCATTGGCATCCATGTTATTTCTTGCACTGTTTACCAGATACCCTGGTGTTATTTGTTAATTGAGTGCTGTGCCTGAGAAGCTGATGGTGTACTTGTGAGTTGGGAGTGAGTCCGAGAGGCTGATGTGTACTTTGTGAGTTGGGAGTGAGCCCGCGGGGCTGATACTGTACTTAGAGGTTGATATTGAGCCCGAGGGGCAGATTTCTGATTATTTCCTACTTGTTGAAATTATTTTCGCTACTGTTGAAAAGGAATATTTTCAAAAGAGGTTTTCACTGAGCCCAGATGTTTTCCGAAGGATTTCACGGTTTTACTGTCTTTCTCAAAAAGGGTTATACAGTTATATATAGCATGATGGAGTGCCTTACGTGATTTCTTGCTTTCAGTTATTATTTACTTTTATTACTCATTGAGTTGGAGTACTCACTTTACTCACTGCACCTCGTGTGCAGATGCAGGTACTTGACCGCCCGGTAGCGGGTTTTGAGCTGTTTGAAGATTTGTTCTCATGGCTGAGTCAGGTGACCGCTAGCGTCCGCGACACCAGATCTTCTTCCTTCTTTTATGTTGTCCCTGTTACTTTCAAACTTTGTTCCTATTTCCGAACTTGTAGTATTTTAGTGAACTATGTAGTAGCTCATGACTAGTGACACCCCGATGTCGGGCTGTGATGGGATGGTTCCCTCTTATTATCGTTGTTTTCCATGCTTTTGATTATGCTAATCATGTTTCAGTTTTATAAATGTCAAATAACTATTAAAAGGGAGCATTTGCTTTGTTGGCTGGCCTTGTCGTCACGAGAGGCGCCATCACGACCGGGTTTGGGATTTGGGTTGTGACAGATAATCTTTGGCTCTATAGCAAAATTCCCACCGGGAAGTTTTCTATAGGACAAAGGTTACCCTACCATTCACAAGTGCAAACCATTGATGAATTATTAGTTATGTTTACTGTGAAAATGATAATGACAATTAAATTTGTAAAATGGGATTCTAAAAATACGTGATCTATTCCCGAGCTAGTTGTTAGAGCAGTTGATGCTAATAATATAGAGTTAATTAATAGAGATTGAGTTAAAATGAGATAATGGTTGAACCGATGGGCCTGCTGCCCGGATACAGGCATGGCCGATGGGGACTTCGGGGTCGAACTCGAGCAATCGAGGATAGTCGAGGATAGGATAACAGTTGAAGATATTATTGAACAAGTCTCTTTATAACCAAAACTAATCTATATGATAAAGAATAGGTTTAAAATTGATGGATATCGAGGTATCCTAGGATAAGTGAGAGCCAATAAGCTTAGAAGAGAGAGAGAGAGAGAGAGAGAGAGAGAGAGAGACATATTATTGCACTTGTAGAGAAATGGAGCAAGTCAGTTGGTTAAAAGGTAATGGGATCCCCTTTATATAGGAGGGTAATCCATTATGATACAGAACACGTTAATCATAAAGGTCTGAAGATAGGGAGGCTAGACATGACATCTCAAAAATAGTCCCCGGATTGAGCAACCATGCCAGGTCAAGCCGAGGGCCTTGGGAACCCCCCCCCCCCCCACAGGTCATAGCTTTCTGTATTAGTCAGAATATGATATTCTTTAGACTAATGTTTTTATGTAAAGCATCGAGGATAAATCTCGACCTTGACTTCGAGTTCGATGGGAATAACCACGAGATGGTTCTACGATAGGGGCAATCAGGTCCCCGAATTTTCTGTATACAGAGTCTCCTCATTTCTTAGAGTGAAGGCAACGAGAAACGATAGGAAACGGTTCTAAACCCCTACTTCTTCTGATGTTCTTGGATACAAGGTATTAAGACATATTTCATGCACCATTCTTGCAAATTTCGGCATTGACTGTAGTGGTTAGCATCCTTTAATATACCTAGGATGCTTTAATAAATACTTGTATCTCCCCTTTTAGATTCTTTTTTGTGTTTAAAACCCTCATTGAAGTTTGCTTCCCCTCGTTCTCATTCCTTCTCGGGGACTCAAACCCACCATTTTTTCCTTTACCCAGATTGTGACCAAGGATAACGAATATTACAACTTCTGCTTCCTAGGAGGCTGCAGGCTCATCCTCTTCATTTTTCTCTCGAGGTAAAGTGGCTACCCCCCTGCTAAGGATTGCCTTCCGGGACCTTTTGTGATGACCTCCAATTTCTGGGTTGAGAGGACCTCCTCAAAGTTAGGGTGCCGTGAGCCCGTGACTCGGTATATTTGTTCTATAATGGACATCCAAATAGTGAATGCAGAATGCTGTTGGGGCGATTCCATGCTTGTGGAGATCCTCACTCAGGATGAATATATTACAGCTCACAAATCCGGCTTTCTGAGTGTGTATACCTATCCATTTTCTTTGGGGACGGTGGGGCTATCCTTGTCCCTGATTGACCCCGCGATTCTTGACTTCTGCAGGAGTTACCAGGTGACCTTAGGTCAATTCCACCCCTTCTTCTGGCGTATGGTTTATATGATCAGGCATTATTCGAGCATGATAGAGGGAATGCCCTTCACCCTGAACTATTTGATCCGGATTTATAGCCCCCGCCTGCTTCGTAGATGTTTAATCAAACTTTGCTGTCAAGCTTCGAGGTCCCTTTTTGCCCTCACCGAGGAATTCAGGGATGATGCATGGTTAAGCCGATTCATCCGAGTGAGGACATCTGATCTGATTCCAGCGGAAAAGATACCATTCCCTGATGATAATGCTGGGCGTATGTAGTCGTGGTGCTCTTGCCCTCCTTTTTTGTAACTTTTCTTCATGTATCTATCTCCACCTTTATTTTCCTTTTAGCCACAACAATCTACCCCATTGAGGTTTTGGACATTCGATATTGGGTCGGTCATCTGCACTGCATCAGCCCATATATCGACCAAGCATGGCCAGATTTATCCCGAGCTCGACAAGGAGCCGGAGGACCTGGTAAGCCTGGAGTCTTGATGCATCCGTGCATTCTGGCATAGCTTCGTGTTAGTAGCTTTCTTTATTTCATGCATTTGACATCTGCATCTATGCAGGTCTGGGAGGAATCCTACTTGCGAGAGAGGTGTCGTTTGTTGGAGGGGATACTCAGATGAATGTCAAGGAGAGGAAGAGGCAGGAGAACCTACAGGTTGAGCCACCGGATCCCAAGAGGATCAGACTGGAGGGTTTCGAAGTTGACCCTTTGGCTATATTATCTGGGGCGACAGAAAATCCTCGTGCTGAAGGTGAGTGGGAAAGTAGTTTTTTGGCACCTTTTGAAGGGGTCTTAAGGTTGATTGATCATCAGGCCTTGGGAATAGATATTTTTGGACAGGATTCCGATGCTGACAAAGTTCGGATTCATTATGGCGAGGCAATGGATGGGGTATCTAGCACTGACCTCGAATTGACAGGCGGCCGGAGTTCTTCCCGGACTGGGGCGCCCTTGACAGCCAGTTTGGAGTGGCCTCGAGCTGGATCCCGGGATGAACTGAAGACGAAGATTCAGGTTAACCCTGTTAGCCCGTTAGATATCGTTGATTCCCTAAGGTGGATATCATTACATCATCTGGCATGTAAGAGGATTCTTACAAGAAGCCTTTCGTGTAGGGAGCACTGATCAAAGACAAAGGCATAATCGGAAGGCCGACAATCATTCTTGAGGGTGGTTCCGAGGTTGACGCCTTGTCTATTTTTGGCGAGATGGTCAGGATTTGTGAGCGGGTAACTTCACCTAGCATTGTTTGCTACTACAAGCTGCTTTGCTGATTTATCTTCTTTCATTTTCTTATACAGTTTCAGGCCAAGTCACTTTATAACCAGGCCCTCTCCCAGTGTTAGGATGAGGCGAGTTGTCATGAGCGCGAGAAAGCTTTCTTTACTAAACATGTTATCTATCCATTGCTCTTTCTACCATTTTAGCCCATGTAGAATTTTATTGCTTTTAACTCTTCGGGCCCTGACTTGTGCAGTTTGAGAAGGAAAATGCCCTGTTGAGAGGGGAGCTTCGGGCCAGGGATGCTGAAATCTTCGATCTTAGCGGCACGTAAGCGCGGTGTCTTCTTCGAGGGACAACCTTAGGGAGAGAGTTACCTTGATTGAGCACCAACTTCGGGACAAGAGGGAGAATAGCGGCAAGTATAAGGGCCTTTGATGTTTTAGACGTCAATGCCACACAAAAGGGGGGGGGGTTTGACTTGTGTGGTACCTAATTTTCGCACTAGAAGAACCTGATTCTTCTAGGTTTTCTAACTTCTACTGTTTGTGAAATTAAAATACAAAAATAAAGAACACAAAGATTTTTACGTGGAAAACACTTGGATCAAAAGGTGAAAAAACTACGACCTACTACTCAGTAAGATTTTCCCAAACTTCCACTAAACTTCAATGAGCCAAAAACAGCATTTACAAAACTCTTTGTAAACCTAAGAATTAACTCTAATCCCAGTGTAGCATACAACCTCAACTATTGCGACACTTTCAGGTTAACTCTAACTTGAATACTCAATGCACCTAATACAATTGCTTCTAAGAAAGCTGAGAGGTACAATATTAAATCACCTACTACAATTTAACAAAAAATAAAGAAAGACACAATGGAATTGGTTCTTCACACTTAGTTCTTGTAGCTTCAGATTTGCACACTTGTATCACACACAAATTGCTTGCAAAAATCACCTAGCTCTTTTTCTCTCAATTTGTTTTAACTTCATCTTTTGTTCAATACCTGTAAAAGAGAACAATCATTATATTTATAGAGTTAGAAACCAAAGTTTGATAAGAACTCGAATTGTAGATCCTTTGTCAATTCGATTCCAAGAACAACTCTAACTCCTAATCCATATTCTTGATCCGGATGTAATTCTCTTTTCATAAGGAGACTTCAACTCTTATCCTATATGCAATTTTTTTGATCAGTTCAGAAGATATTCATCAAGATATTGCCGCTTGACCCCAATGACTTATCTTCTTCACGTGCATCTCATGTGTATGGGCCATAACAACTGTGTCTCCTAAGATGAACCCGGTCCTTCACTGAGTTCGTTTGTCATTCTTCAAAACATCAACTGATCTTGGGCCAACAAATTCCCCCTTTTTGGTGATGACAAACTCTGTGCTTTTAGTGATTATAGAACCTGTGAAACTCAGATAAAATATCATCACTCGAAAAATTTTACTGATTTAATTAGGTCATAAACATCACTGTTTAGAAAATAGACATAAAGCACACAATATCTTCCCCCTTTTGGCATCATCAAAAAGTTGCATAAATATGTGAATCCCAGAATATTAATCATTACTCATGGCCACTGGGGCAACTGCAAGTGAAAGCATGCTGTAGTAAATCAATAATCAACTTGACAAAAATAACTATTAAGAGTAGAATCATCACAAAACAAGAGAAATGCAAATTGTCATTTATAGGGCAGTGCTTCTACAGTACAGTCCATAAAAAGAAAGAACAAAAACTACCAACCATGAGAAAAAACAAGAAAAATCCCTAATGTGGGTCACTAGGGGTTACTGAAATGGTTCAGAACTAGGACAAAGATGGCTAAGGCTTTGAAGAATAGGAGTGTTGGGATTGGAGTAGGTTGAGCATTGTTTGTAGCATCCCTTCACATTTTTCCTTTTCTTTTGCAAGTTCTGCCTTCAGCCCATTCCTTTCTTCTTCCAATTCAGCTATTCAAGCCTGAAGCCTAGAAATATCAGCATCTTTGGTCCCACATTCTTGCATTAAAGCTCTAACTTTGCTATTCACTAGAGCTTTAACTGATGAACCAGGTTCAACAGGGGAAACACTTAGCAGATAGTCACAAGCGTAGAGATTCTTTATTCCAAAGTGCTCCTTACTGGAGGCATTTTCCCACTTCTTCAGAGGGACATTCAGCCTGTCCAGTACAATTGTCAAAATGAATCCATAAGGAGTAGCATGAGCCTTTGAACCATTTATGTCTCTGTCCAGTAATTTTACTATGAAAGCAGACCAATTGATTTATTTACCCCTCACACGACACTCCATGAGAACCAGGTCCATGTAATTTGTAGTTTGCCTCATCTCTTGTCTAGGCAATAGACATTTGTTCACAAACTCAAAGAGTACTTTATGCTCTGGCTTCATTTCACTCTTTTGAATAAATCGTGCTTCGGGCACCTCTTCAACCTCCTTTGTGTCACAAAAATTCCTGGTAATTTGAACTGCTGTGGGCAGATAATCTAGACAAGGCCACTTTTGCCTAATGTAATCATCATAGCCCTCACTTGAGATGTTTAGAATCCTGCCCAGCTCTAGTGCATCAAACTCCACCTTCACACCTTTCACTATACTGGTAACTCGCCCATTTTCCACATAGCCATTAGCCATAAATTCAATCAGCTCTCTTCTGGCAAGTCTCCCATCCATCTGAAGGACCATGTTTATCCAGCCTTGTGCGGCTAAAGCTCCTACCATCCTAACCATGCCTGGCTCCTCCACGTCTTTCAGCAGCCTTCCCTTTCATATCTTCCTCCTGCTGAAAACAACAAAACGATCTTGTTCTTGTTCAAAATTCTCCTGTTCTTCTTCTCCACTCCATTCTTCATCTTCTTCTTCAGTAATTTTCACTTGTTTTCCCTTTGATGCAGACCTAGTTCTTTTTGGCAAAGAAGGTTCAGTAGGTACAGATTCTAAAGACTTATTTGCAGGAGTCTTGGTTCATTTTGGTTTGACAATGTGAACCTTCTCAGCTGTACCTCTCTCTTGATGGACCAGGTCCATCTCCTCCTCCTCTTCTACAGCAGCTTCAGAACATTCTACTACCTTTTCCTTTCCTTTTTCCTTCTTCTTTTTCTTACTCTTTTCTAGTGCTTCCAGTAGTTCTGCTTCACTTTGCCTTACCTTAATCCTTGTATTTCTTCCCCTAGGTACAGAAGTAGCAACAGTCTTAGGAGATGATACTTTGCTTTTCTTTGAGGGTTTATCGGAAACTGGGGTCTTTTGTAAAGATGCCTTACGCTTCTTTGGGTTATAACTTGCCCCCAATTTCTTTAAAATATCCGCTAAAGTCTCATCCACAGAAGAACCAAGTTCTTCTTGTTGCTCACTCATCTCAACAAGTCCCTCAGCAGCTTCTCCTGATCCGCTTCCCCCTGACTTCAAGCCACCTTCTTCTTCACCACCACATATAGCAAATACCTCCCCTTTCTTTTTCTTTCTCCTCATACCAGTCTCAGCCCCTTCAACATTTTTTACAGCACCCACAAGCACAAACCTACTGTCTACCTTCTCAGCTATATCAGAAAATATATAACAGGTGTTTACCTTTCTTGGGTTTTCTTGACTCTTGTCATTGTTAGATGACCCAAGTTCTTCTCCTTCACTAGCAGAGGTGAACTTTTCAGATTCAGAGCTTGAGTGGGATTCTCCAGATGAAGCTTCTTTTCTTTGACTAATTTTTAATTTCTAGTTCAAGGCTTTTCTGAGAGGGCCGGATGCTACAGTTTTTCGGGCTAACATCTTTTGTCTGCGAAATCTGGGTTTTTGACTTTCAACTGGAGGTGTTGATGATGAGGTATTAGAAGAAATAGGTGGGGGAGTTCCAGGATTGTCTTGAGGATTAGTCATGGCAGATAATTTCTGGAAATATTTTGGGGATTTTTGGAGAAGAAAGGGTTTATCAGAAGGGTTGGAGAAGAGAATGACGGTTATGAGTGATTAGGAGTGTATTTAAAGAGGGATCATGATTAAGCCTGTGACGACAGCTTTTTCAGAGGTAAAAAAGAAGTCTAATCAAATTAGAGTTTCGGTCTCTTTAGATATAAATGAGTAACGCTAGTTTATAAGAAAAAATCCCATTTTAGTTAGACTCCTAGGATAATGAAACTGGTTCAATGCTTAACGGATAGAATTTATGATAGTTTGGTGTAATTAGGACTTCTGCTCATGGTTGATAATTTTATCTTTATAATTGTGCAAAGTATAGAAACATACCTGAACTTTCTTATGAGCATATACTGATGAACCATGTTCTTCAAGTAAAACTTCCCTTGATCATGCCTCAAATGTCAGAATAGAAAAACATTGTAAGAGATTTAGGAATCATATAAATATATGTCACAGGAGTATACTATTCAAAGTATGAGATTGAGTAAGAATTAGTCTAGATATTTACATTGAATTAAGAACTCCTATCCAAAATTTTCTTTTTTTTTTCATTGTGCATTCTGAACTGGACCTTTTAGGTGATCTTAATAATACCTAATTCCAACCTGTTCCTTTCAAAGTTTTCTCTACTCAGTGCTTTTGTGAAGATGTCCGCTATTTGTTTATTAGTAGCACAAAATTCTATGGAGATTAACCCTTTCTCATAGCTATCTCTTAAGAAATGGTGTCTAACATCTATGTGCCTGGTCTTTTTATGATGAACAGGGTTCTTTGTCATACTTATAGCACTAGTGTTATCACAGAATATTGGCATCCATTCCACTTCTATACCAAAGTCTACTAATTGTTGTTTGATCCATAGTAGTTGAGCACAACAAAGAGCTGCAGCCACATACTCAGCTTCAGCAATATATAGGGCTACTGAATTTTGTTTCTTGGTAGCCCATGATACAAGACATGAACCAAGAAAGTGAGCCATACCTGAGATGCTTTTTCTATCCACTAGGAAACCTGCATAGTCAATATCAACATAACCTACTAGATCGAAATTACTACCTGTTGGTTACCATAGACACAATTCAGTAGTCCCCTTCAGATATCTCAATATTCTCTTGATAGCAGTCAAGTGAGACTCTTTAGGATTAGCTTGAAAACGAGCACAAAGTCCTACACTAAAAACAATTTCAGCT
Organism: Nicotiana glauca; assembly: GCA_026770625.1. Taxonomy (NCBI): domain Eukaryota; kingdom Viridiplantae; phylum Streptophyta; class Magnoliopsida; order Solanales; family Solanaceae; genus Nicotiana; species Nicotiana glauca. Next base: position 14,242 of record MU734515.1, read on the forward strand.
CTGCTGGCAGTAAGATACAAGAGCGAACCAATCATACCCCTATACAAATTTTGATCAACTAATGAACCAGGTTCATCAACATCTAATTTAGTGGCAGTTGCAATAGGTGTATCTATTTCTTTAGAGTTTTCAATTTTGAACTTCTTGATTAGTTCTTTTGTATACTTCTGCTGATAAGTCATGGTTCCATTTGGACTTTGTTTGATCTGCAAGCCTAGGAAGAAATTTAGTTCACCCATCATACTCATTTCAAACTCACTTCCCATTAATTTTGCAAAGTCCTTACTCAACCTTTCAGTAGTGGCCCCAAAAATTAAGTCATCAACATATATCTGTACAACAAGAAGGTCTTTACCTTTTTCCCATAGGAACAAAGTGTTGTCAATTTTACCTATTTTGTATCCATGCTCTAGTAGGAATTTTGATAGTCGTTCATACCAAGCTCTTGGGGTCTGTTTGAGCCCATATAGAGCTTTGTCCAACTTGTACACATGCTCAGTACATTCCTTGCTTTCAAATCCTGGAGGTTGTTTCACAAACACTTCCTCCTTGAGATAGCCATTTTAGAAAGCACTTTTGACATCCATATGATGGAGAGTGAATTCCATATATGCTGCAAAGGCAATGAGGAGTCTGATTTCCTCTACTCTTGCAACTGGGGCAAAGGTCGCATCATAGTCTATCCCTTCCTCTTGGCTATAGCCTTGGACCACCAATCTTGCCTTGTTCCATGAGACAGTTCCATCTTCATCAAGTTTTTTCCTAAAGACCCATTTGGTACCAATGACTGATATGTTCTTGGGTCTAGGAACTAGGTGCCAAACTTGACTTCTTTCAAACTGGTTTAACTCATTCTGCATTGCATTTAGCCAATCTGCATCCTGCAAAGCCTTAGAAATATTTTTAGGTTCAATAATAGATAAGAAAGCATCAAAAGCACATAGATTCTTTAATTGTGATATGGTTTTGACTCAAGAAGTTGGATCAGTGAGAATGTTCTCAATGGGATGAGAACTTTGATACTTGTGAGGTTTTACAAACATCTGGCTTCTGCTGGATGTTTCAACAATTTGATGAGGAACATGTTCATGACCAAGTTCCTTTAAGGGGTTCATTGCAATCCCCTTTTGATTTCTTCCCCCTGTCAGGTTGCCCTGTAAGGATGAATCTGTTCCATCACCTGTTCCTTCTGCAGGGACCACTTTGACTTGAATTGATGATTTAGCCAGATCTTTAACTAGTCCAATGGCTTCTACATATTCTTAATACATATTTGGACCTTGGCACTACGAGCCACTAGGTTTTGAGCACAAGATTTTTACGGGGCCTTACATCCTCCCCCACTTAAAATCATTCGTCCTCGAATGAGGATTTTTGAAAATCAGTTGGTTTTGAAAAGCATGACATGCAGACTCTCAAAATTTTCGCTACTCCCATATTTTTAGGAAAAGTTTGCCAGAGTTTCCTTTGTATTGTGGACATATCTACCTAACAGAGGGCCCCCGAAAAACAAATTCCAAACACCATAACAGGATTACAACCATCCCTACTATCACGCCCCAAAATCCGAGGAGCGCGACCGGCGCTCAACCTAGTAAACCCGACTGAGCAAGCCTGCTAGGTCTCATTCTACCCAAACTAACTGATGAATAAATAGGAAATGGACTCCATTAACAAAATTCTATAAACATATAAATAACGATTTCCATTTCATTTTCATTAGCAACTTCATTCGCCATAATAAAGGAATTACAAGTTTTATACATCATTGCCAAACATCAATTTTCTCTTTTAAATTCCCATGCCCGACACTACCCACAACCTGTCCACTGAGCCTCTAAATACAATTGAATAATAATATGAAAATGCCGGCAATAAGGCTCTGGCTATACCTTATACAAACATCAAAACAAGATCCCAAAAAAGAAGTGTCATGAGCCACATAAGGCCCCGAGTGGAAAGGGGCTCGCCGAATCAGCTGACGGGAAGTGATGAGGAACTACGGTCGGTGGACTGGAGTACCTGCTATGGATCCACCTACAATCATAACACGAATATAGCGCCCCCCAGTAAAAAGGGACGTCAGTACATTTCAATTTTACTGGTATGTATGAACAAACTTTGTCCCAAGTAAACTCAAACCATACACAAGTAGGTAACAGTAATAGAAACAAAAATCAAATGCACAAGAAAAGTAACAATCAAGCCGAACAAGTTTACAATCTCTGTATTTTCTCCTTCAACATTATCACATCAATTATTTCACAATTTTTCTCATATTTTCTTTTCAATAGTGATTTCGATCACTTTCCACCCTTGTTACCTCGGTCACCCATATCACCAAAATCCACACCTTATTACTTCATGTTGTGGCGTGCAACCCGAACCCACCGTACATTTACAATTCACAAACAACACAACAATAATCAATAATTCACAAAGATCAACAACTGCACTTCTTAAGAACAACCACAACAATTTACAAGTTTCCATAACCATCAATACCATTTTCCATCATTTTCAACTATTCATATGCAATTTAAGTCACCACAATAATTACCCACAACAAGCCAAATATGTTATTACTACAGCTGTTCCAATTGCATCATTTATGATTTTTCTTCCATCATTTGTTTCTCGACTCTTACCACATAACACTTTCACAATCACGCATTTAGTTCATTGTCAATTACTTGCACAATTAAACAACAAGCACTCAATAAAACCAATCAAACACCCAACAAACTAATTACAAGAATTTCACAAACAATCCACGTAGATATCACACACCAAATATTCGTACACCAAACAAGGTGATTTTAAAAGGGACAAAGTTAGCCATACATACCTCAAAGAGCTTTTCCTTAAGTTACTACAACGTTCCGACAATTCTAGCAACTTCAAACAATTTTGAGACATAGATAAATTGAGAAAAAATTAGAAAGATATTCATAACTCTAGCTCATTTGAGCAATTTATAAAATATTAGATGAGCATCTTAATCTCAAATCATTCTTTTTTTTCAAGGTTTTCCTTCATTCCCCAACCAAATCTTTACTTATCTATGTTAAAAAATCTTCCAATAAACCTAAGTTGTACATACATGTATACACAATACTAATACACCCAAGAATCATACCTCAATAAGCCATCTTATACTCCAAACTCAAAATTAAAACCTAGGGCATAGAATCTTATCTCTTAGATGAAGATCTTGTGATTGGGTTCTTTGATTCTTGAAGATTGATGCAAGGTTTGGATGATTTAAAAATTGGTTTCCTCCTTCTCTCTCTAAAATGCTCTCACCTCTCTCTAAAATCAGTAGAAAATGACCCCAAATAAAGCCCCAAAGGCTATATATTGAAATGGGGTCGGGTTATAAAAATTAGAAAATTAACCCTCCGATGTCAATTCTGTTATAGCAGAATGGACTGCAGAACGCGAATGCTTGCTGCATAATGCACCGCAAAATCGGCGCCCAAAACTGGGCTACATTGGCCCAGTCTGCGACAGAAATGCGACCGCAGAGTCCACAATGCGACAGGAATGCGGTCGCAGATTTGACACAGGATAGCATTTTCCAGCCTTTGGTAATTTGATCATAACGTTGCGTAGAAATGTCCAAATGACAAACGGTTTGAAGCGTTGGAAACTAGACTCAAATAATTTTCATTTGATAGGTTATTCATCACATAAAACATTAGACATATTTAGATGTGCTTCTTCAAAGTGGGGACTTGTGCAAGTACCTTTGGAATCTTAGCCTATTATGAACTTTTCCAATTTTCCTTAGACTTAGGCCTTTCCTTGGACCCCAAATTACTTACCTGTAAGGTCCCGTAAATAATTTTTGATCTAAAAACTTAGTAACCCGTGGTTTCGACTCCGAATATGTGTTAGGAATGTGTAGAATTCTGCTCGCCGCAGTTCGGACCCTTGGTAGTGATTTAAGCCTTTAAAAATCAAAAGAATCAATTTTTCAGAAAATAGTCATTTATGCGATCCAGAATGCGGTCGCAGATCAGCTATGCGGACCGCATTCCTGCCGCATAGTGGATCAGAGAGTTGGTCTAAGTTGATGTTGAAAATGCGGTCTATTATGCGACCGCATAATCGATATGCGGACCGCATTTACACCGCATACCCAGGCAGAGATGTTCGGTGATTTGGAGTCAGTTCTGCGGTACAATATGCGGACCGCATTCCAACTATGCGATCGCATAGTGCGACCGCAGATCTTACCCGGACTTCCATTTTCTAAAATTTAAAACCCGAACCCCTTTCTAATATAACACCCTAACCCCTCATTTTAACCATTTTTCTGAACAAAACAAGAGAGAGGGAGGAGGGGTTCTTGAGAGAGGGTTCATTTCTTCAAAATTTGTTCTTCAAATTATCTGGTCCGGGAAATTTCAAAGCAAGTGTCTTAATCTCTATTTCTACAGGTAAAATCCTTAGCCCCATTTTCATTGACTTTCAAATTTATTGAGAGGGGGAAAGTCTCATGCGTTAGTTCTTGATAATAGGGGTTGAAACACTCATGCATGTTTATTAAAACCTAAAATCTAGTAAGAGTAGTTGGGAAGGAGTAAAGATTGTGTAAAGAAGGGTTGATAACCTAAATGTGTTCGGGTAGTGATTGTGAACTTTGATTCTAAGAAATATGTAATAATTTGTGCACTAGATTGACGTTGCTAGGCATTTGGTGAAGTTGGAAGTAGAAATTAAAAAGGGAATTCGGCTCCAGGTATGTATGGCTAACCTTGACTTTGTAAAATCGCCTTGTTGGTGTTCAAATGTTTGGTATGTGACATTCACGTGGGTAAATTGTGAAATTCATGTGATTTGCATGGTTGTGATTATGATATGTGGTATTAGATGAAGAACAAATGACATAAGGAAATTGTAAGTGATGCAACTGAAATAATTGAGATAGTAACATCTATTGCTTATCGTGGGCAAGTATTGTTGTAATGTGAAACACTTGTGAATTGTGGAATGTGACGAAAATAGTATGGATGGTTATGGAAACACTTGTTATTGTTGCTATTCCTTAAGAACTGTTGTTGTGATATTTGTGAATTGTTCATTGTTGTTGTTGTGATTGTTTGTGAATTGAAAATGTACGGTGGGATCGGGTTGAGCACCGCAACACGAAGTAATAACGTGCGGGTTGTGGTGATAAGGGTGGCCAAGGTAATAAGGGTGGCCTAGGTAATAAGGGTGGAAAATGATCGAAAGAAACTACATCTGTGGAAGAGAAAACGCAGAAGCGATCTCCCTTCTGCGAGAAAGTAATCGATTCTGCGGTGGAGTTTGGGCGGAGAAGAAATTGCACCTGCAAGTTTGTTTTCGCTTCTGTGGTAGTGCATCTGCACTAATATTTCCGCTTCTACAGTGGTAGGCATAATTTTGAATTCTGCTTCAGTGATGCAAATTCCGCTTCTGCGTAGACGCACCTGCGTGGATTCTTCCGCAGGTGCGGAAGTTGGGATCAGAACTGGGCAAATTAGTCATTTCATATTTTCTCAACCCCAAACCATTTTGATACTCGTCCAAGCAGACATTTTAGGGATCTTTTGGCAGATCTTTTGGCTTATTTTCAGTTCCACACACAAGAGAGAACAAGTTTTGGAAGCTAGGGCTTTGCGCGCACACTTTGGTCTTGAAGATTGAAACTTTTGGTTGAGAATTTCTTAACCATTTATGTTGCTTTCGTCATTTCCTTACTTTGTATTGTATATCTAAGTGTGTAGTATTTTATTCAACGATTGAATCTTCTTTATGGAAATATTCATGTTTAAAGTGTGGATTAAAGACCTTGCTGTGCTTATGTATTGAATTATTTTTATTTATTTATGAAGTGAGTTGTTGTTACTTTAATTATTCTTGTTCTTTAATGTTTCCAAAGGGATTAGCTAACCCTAGGACTCACCCATTAACTCTGAATTAATTTTGGAAAAGATAATTTGGGGTTGGGAAAGATTAATTAACAAGAACTTGAGTCTTTAACCCTCATTTTATAGATTCTACCTAGGGATAGGATTGAACTACTTGTAGCCATTCCGGGTGTGCTTAAACTCTTAATTGTTTTAGGGATAATTCAATTAGGAAGTCTTGTTAGTCTTCGAAAGAAGCTAATTAAGAATTATTATCCATTGCTAATTAACATAAACTCACTCATATTTGTAAAATCGTAAAATACATTGGATCATTACTTGAGTGTAATTCCCGATGCAACCATACTTGTAGCCATTGATCATTTTACTTGCTTTCTAGGTTAGTTTACATTTCCGCATTTAGGTATAAACATTTTCAAACAAAAATTCTTAGTGTTTGACATTGCACGATAAGCGATAATTTTTTTACATTCCTAATCGCCTACACATTGTTCTCTGAGGGATTTGACCCCGACTCATAGTTAGGTAAATTATATTGCATGCGACCGTGTCCATTAGTGGATTTGGAAGTCATCAATGTAGCACTTGAAGATTATCGAGGAAAAGGATACCATCGAGCCGGATCAGTATCACGCCGGTCACGTGTACTTCTATCCCTCATGGTTGGATAATAACATAGTGGGAATATTCGAACCGAGGATTTGTCCAGGAAGCAAGGTCGTAGACGAGGTTGCTAAAGAACAGGTGAAATATTACAAACTGCACAAAAGTGTTCACGAGTTCGAGGCCAAGCACCTGGAGCTACACAAGACCGATATGGAACTAATCAATAAATGGAGAGAGAGGGTTGTTAAATCAAGAGAAAGGTTGGAGTATCTGGAGTACAATTTGATGGAATTAAAAGGAAAGATGAGGAAGAGTGTCACTGATTGCTAGGACACTAAGGGAAGCGAAGGAGGACATTTAGCAAGGGCATACTTACTGCTAGTCCTGCGTGAACTGGGGGATCTGATCAACAAGAGCATTCATCCTGGAAAAGGTCCTTCTAGGACTAAGTCGATTAGTCTTATTTGCTTTTTCGAATGTAATAAAGCCAGGTGCTATTAGTGACTTATCTTATTTAGTCGCTTTGGGTTCATCTATTTTTACATTTATGAAATGAGGCAATTATTGGAAGTGAAATTCTCCAAATCAACATGTCGCTAGGCTTACCTCGGGCACAACGAGGCTCCCAGACTATGACGCAAATTTACATTCCCGCAATATCTGTTTAAACGCTGCAAACATTTTATAATCCTTATTGACTTGTTTACCGTTTGTTTTTATTTATTTTTTATTTATTTTTCCCATCCCCTAAGTTTGGATCGCACATATTAGAATCATCAGCATATCACGCTAGAACTAGAGGCCCTCAACCACCTCCTCCTCCTCCAAGTAATCCAAAAAGCTGAGGAAAAGCTAAGATGGATGACTTGAGTGGTATACGAAAGAAAATGTTGAGAATGCAGAAACTTCTGACGGTCGGAGTACTACCATACAAAATTACTTGGTTTTACGATTGGAACAAAAGATACTGGAGTTAAAGGGAGAATTTGAGCAGGTCTGTAACATGGAAAACCTCTACCTCACTATGAACGTCTAGACGTCAACCAACAAATTGTTCAAAACCCAGCACCTCCTCAAAATACCCCAAACCAACGTCCATAAAATCCTCCCGCACCCCATTAGTACACCGCACTACCTCAAAATCCCAATCCTTTACTGATACCAACTCCTCCCAAACAACATTATCATCCAACCTAGTACTAAAAAACCACTACCTATCACACTCCTCATAACACACCACAACCTATTCCCAATTCTCAAAACTCGACCATCGATCACCACTACACCCAAATCCCTGGAACCCACCAAAAGAACCCTATCTACATGGAAATGGTACCTCACTCCGCTCAACCAATCTTCTATACACCAGAACCTGTGGAGAAGAACATGGCCAAGGAACTCAAGAAATTGACAAGTCGAGTTCAGGGTGTTGAAGGAGGTAAAGGGATAGAAAGTTTGAATGATGAGGACTTATGCACACAACCAAACATGGAACTGCCAGAGTGTTATAAACCTTATAAGTTTGAAATGTTTGACGAAATAGGTGATCCCAAGGTTCATTTGAGGACTTATTGTGACAAGCTCGTGGGAATCAAAAAAGATGAAAGGATTTAAATGAAGCTCTTTTATGAGAATTCTTACTGGAGATGCGTTGTCCTAGTAAATAATCCAGAATCCTAACAAATGGGCCAATTTGGTAAGAATGGCATTAGAATTTATTGATCAGTTCAGGTTTAATACAGAGAATGCACCAGATGTCTTCTATATCTAGAACTTAAAGAAGAAGCTAACTGAGACTTTCCGCGAGTATGCTAATCGGTTGAGGTCAAAAGCAGCCAAGGTCAGACCAGCATTAGACGAGGAACAGATGAACAAGTGTTTGTTAGGGCACATGATCCATAGTATTATGAAACGCTAATTGTCATTGAGAATCAAAAGTTCTCTGATATCATCAAACTCGGAGAAATAATTGAAGGGGGTATCAAAAGAGGGATGGTGAGAATTTTCGGGGCATTGCAGGCCACGAACAAATAATTACAATCAGGAGGCATATCGAAGAAGAAGGAAGTAGGGGTAGTAATGGTGGCCAAAGGTCCAAAATCCCCAATCACGTACCAAACACCTCCACCTACATACCAACCCTCACCTCCCATACATTTCCGAGCCACAGCATATCACACTTCTAACACCCAGCGAGCCTACTATCATACACATCCAACTCATCAAAATTACCAGAAACCCTGACCTAATTTTTTTTTAAACCACCAAGACAATACACCGATATTGTTGAACCCATCGACCAGTTCTACGAAATATTAAAGGTTGTTGGTTATGTCACCCTTATTCCTGCTGTGGCAATGGAGAATTCATCTTAATGAATCAACCCAAATAAAACCTATGCATATCATTCTCATATGAAGGGGCACACCATTGACGAGTGCCAGACATTGAAACATAAGATCCAAACATTGATTGATAACAAGGTCATACAGGCGAAGGAAGCTACACCCAATGTCCGCAACAATCCTCTCCCAGATCATAGGGTTGATGGGGTACATGTGATAGAGACAGATAAAGAATGGGATCCCAATGGGTCAGTCAGGCTTATTCGAGAAGGTGACAACTTTAAACATGCAGTCACACTCACTCATATTGTGGTACCGATACAACCGTAGTCAAAGATGAGGTAACTGCACCGGTTCCATTTGAGGAAGAAGTAGCACCACCTACGGCCACACTTGTTCCATTTGAGGTAGAAGTGGCCACACTGTTAATAGTGACAGTAGCAACCACACCTCCTTTAAAGTCCAACGCCATACCTTAGGATTATGTTGCTGGAGCTAGGCAAAAAAGAAAAGCAAATATGGAAGAATCTGATGCCGCACAGGGAATGACCAGAACTGGAAGGATCTATATACCCAAAAATTTGGGATGACCAAGCAAGGAGGCCGCTACCAAGAAACCTGTCATTGAAACCGGACCGGATGATCTTTGGAGGAAAGTACAGGCGGGGGAATATTCTGTCATCAATTATTTAAACAAAACCCCCGCCCAAATATCCATCCTGCCACTATTGCTGAATTTAGAGGTGCATCAGAATGCTTTCATGAAGGTGTTGAATGAAGCTTATGTGCCCAATAATATCACCACTGGATAAATGGTCAACATGGTAGGGCAAGTACTGGAGAGTCACAAGATGACCTTACGCGAGGATGAACTACCCGCCTTGAAGGGTTAAGTCACAATATGGAACTGTATCTCACGGTGTAGTTTGAAGACAAATTCATTGACAGGGTCCTAATAGATTTGGGTTCAAGCCTCAACATTTGTCCACTGACTACTTTGAAAAGATTGGGCAAAGAATTCCAAGAGATACGGGCCGAAAGTATGAACATGAAAGCCTTTTTGGGGTCTCAAACGGCCACGATTGGGGAGATTAACCTTTGCCTGCAGATGGGGTCAACCTTGGTTGATGTTGAGTTTCAAGTACTAGACATGTCAGCTACATACAATCTTCTATTAGAATAACTTTGGATACATGTCGTTGGCGCCGTAGCTTCCACTCTACACTAGGCCATGAAGTTTGAATGGAACCATCAGGAGGTAATCATTCACAGAGATCCAAGTAACCCAATTTACACCGGTCAAACTATGCCGATAATAAAAATAGAAGAAGGTTGGGTGGAGAATCTTATCGCCACATTAAGCATGTCAACGCGATTGAGAAGGAATAGTGGTGGAGTAACAAAATAGAAAGCATACTGGCATGGTCTAGGTATGAACCCAGCAAAGGGCTAGGGAAGAAACTCCAGGGCATTTCTAAACCGATACAACTGAAATGTCATGGTACAACTTTCGGCCTCGAATATCAGTATACATGGAAAGAATATAACGATTGGTCACCTATATGGCGTGGTCCTTATTACCCTCTTGAGCAGCCATTGCCACACATGAGTCAGACTTTTCACCAGACCGATACAATATGGGGGTCTGCGGAGGAAAAAGCTTTGGCTGGGCTAAAGAACATGTTCCTAGAAGCCGAGGATATGGATTGTAGTGTGATTACTGGGGAGGAGGAATAAGAAGGACTCACCGTTCAGACTGTTGAAGGGAGTTGTTCTCAGGAATTAGACTGACACATCATGCCGGGCTCACCGAGTTCCTAGGTAGCTTGGAAATTAGCCTGATTTGTTTTATAGCCATGTTAGGCATTTAAGATATTTTCAATAATTTTTTTTTAAAGACTTATTTTATTTCAAAATAATTGCTCGAGCCATCGTGCCGTACTTATTTTGGGATATTTTCAAAATTACTCAATGCATTGCTATTTATTATTCACTATCATCTTTCATGATTTCCTTCTACGACATTATTATTCCTTTTCCTGATGAACCGATGATTGTGACATATAATGAGACAATGCAACATAAGGACAGTGACTCAGAAAAACAAGATGAAATACCCGAGGAAGTTGTTAGAGAAGTGGAGAACTTTGAGAATAAACCTAAGTCCAATCTGGACGAGACTGAAGCAATCAATCTGGGAGATTCCAAAACCATCAAAGAGACTCGCACAAGCATTGACTTATCACCAACAGAGAAGGAAGAGTACATTTGTTTCCTAAGGGAATATGAGGACTTATTTGCATGGTCAAATAATTATATGACCGATCTAAGCACATCCATAGCGGTTCAGACCCTTTTTACTAATTTTGCACTTAAAAATTAAAAGAATCAATTTTCCAGAAAATTTCGATTATGCTGTCCAAAATGCAGTCGCATATCAGCTAAGCAGACTGTATTTCTGCCGCAGAGTGAAGCAGAAGATTTCCAAAATTGATGTTGAAAATGCAGTCTTATATGCAATCGCGTAATCAATATGTGGACCGCATAATCGTTGCATAAATTCCTCAAGGATATGTGGAGGTCAATTCGGCGGTGCAAAATACGACCGCATAACAGGAATGCAGACCGCATTCCTGTCACAGACCCAAGCAGACCCTTCAGAGTTTTGGGTGCATTTCTACGGTCCAATCTGCGGGCCACATTTCTATTCTGTGATTGTAGAATGTGACCGCAGATCTTGCTCGGGTTTCTATTTTTCAAAATTTTAAAACCCGACCAACCCCTTTGTAATAAAACACCCAACCCCTCATTCTTTAACTAGCTTCTTCACAAAATAAGAGAGAGGAAGATAGGGTCTTGAGAGAGAATGTCATCTTCTCCAAAATTTGGTTCTTCAAAACCATCCAGGCCGAGAAATTTCAAGCTTATCTTCATACCCCTTTTTCTTATAGGTAAAATCCCTAACCCTTCTCATTGAATTTTTGGTTTAAACTAAGGGGGAGGAGTCTCATACATTGATCCTTGAAAATAATGGTTTAAATCATGCATGCATGTCTATTAAAACCTAAAATCTAGTGGGAGTAATTAGGTGGGAGTAAAAACTTGTGCAAGGAAGGGGTTAATAACCTAAATATGTTGGGGTAGAGATTTTGGGCCTTGAATTCTAAGTTATGTGTATTAATTTGTGCACTATATTGACATTGCTAGATTTTTGGTGTATTGGAAGTAGAAATTAAAAAGGAATTCAGATCCAGGAATTTATGGCTAACTTTAACCTTTGTAAAATTGCCTTGTTTGGTGTCCGAATACTTGGTATGTGATATCTCCATGAATTAGTTGTAAAGTTAAACTCTTGTGAGCATGATGTGTTTACTTGTGTGAACTATTTGTGAATTCATGTAAATGTTGTGCCTTATGCGTTGTTGGTTGAGACATCTGATATGATTGTGCAAGTAAATGGCAATAAACTAAGTTGTGATTACGAATGTGTTATGTGGCAAGGACTGTGGAATAAATGATAGAGAGGAATCGTAATTGGTGAAATTGAAATAACTGTGATAACAACCCTTGTGGTTAGTCTTGGAAAACTATTGTTGTGATCTAAATGGTATAGCGGGCTATTGAAAAGGATGGAAATGGTATGGATAGTCACCTAAACCTTTTGTAAGTAGTGTTGTTGTTGTTATTGGGATTTGTGGTTGTTGTTCTTAAAACTTGTTGTGGTTATCCTTGTAAATTATTATTTTTGTGGTATTATTTGTGAATTATGATTGCTCGGTGGGATCGGGTTGCGCGCCGCAACACGAAGTAATAAGTTGTGGGTTGTGGTGATAAGGGTGGCTGAGGTAATAAGGGCGGCCGAGGTAATAAGGGTGGAAAGTGATCGATATCACTATTGAAATGAAATATGAGAACGTTATGAAATTGAAATTGTGGAAATGATGATGGGGAAAGGAGAGTTTGTTAACTTGTTTGCCTTGATTGTTTTCCTTGTGTGTACTCAATTGTTGCTTCCTTCTATTGTTTATTACTTGTGTATGGATTGAGGTTACTCAGGGTAAGGTTTGTTATACATACCAATACAATTCAAATGTACTGACGTCACTTTTGCCGGGGGCACTGCATTCGTGTTATGATTATAGGTGGATCTGCATCAAGTACTCCAGCCCACCGATCGTAGCTCCCTCTTCGTCTTCCATCAGCTTTTTGGTGAGCCCATTCCTCTCGGGTTCTTGTGTGGCTCAGGCAGCTTGTTTTTGGAGTTTTATTTTGATGTTGTGTAAGGTATAGCCATAGCCATGTTACCGGCAAATACTGTATTATCTTGTTATACTTCTAGAGGCTCCGTAGACAGTGGGTGTAGGTTAGAAGTTTATGTAAATCCATGTCTACTTTGTTGGGCAACGAATTGGTAATTTCACTAACTAATTTGTATGTATGTACGTTTTGCAAAAAGGGTGTTCTAAATTAATTAAATGGCTAGTTCTTGGAATATCGAGTAAGGAAAACATAGGGTATCACGTGGGTTAAGAAAGGCACTCAGGTACGCTTGACTGGGGCTACCTGATCGGGCGCCGTTCATGTCCCACGAATTCGGGGCGTGACACTTGTCTACTTCTTCTCAACTAGCATGCTTTTTGTCCTGTTTTAATTTTTTCACCTTCACAAACTCATGACTTCCATGCTCTCAACTTTTGCTACATTTTTGCATGATTGTCTGATCAGTAATTTGATTCCAGTATCTTGTTCTCTGATTAACATATGTCTATATGTTCACCTAGTAATAGCTAGTGGATTAAGGCCATGCGAAACCTTGTTCAAATTAGTTGATACCCTGTCCTGTCTGTTATTTGATTGCTAGAGTTCATGGCTGAACTCCATCTGCTAAATGTGTGCTGGTTGTGGTTCTTGTGATCTGGTAATCTGTTTCTACGCACGTCTGAAATCCAAACATTTTTTTAAAACAAAATTGTCTTTTATTTTCGTATATTATTTTCAATTCCTACTCTTAGTTAACTAGGGTCCTCCCACCCAATGTGCGCACTGCTTAGGGTCCACGACATTCCTCTAAACCCTGACACATTAAGGCTGGTTTCAGTTCCTTTATGAACTGCTCTTGAACATTTTTTCTCTACTGTGTGAACTACCTTGGGTTCTCGAAGCCCTTGGGAACTGTGATACACTAAACATTTGTCTTCTTGGTGTTTTTCCTATGGTTAATATGTACCTCTCTGCTTTTAAACTATTATGGTTTGAAGGCCTGGGTTATCCGGATGCATTGGGCCTGTTGCAGGTCTCCTATAGTTATATACGTTGTAATCTATTCATTTTCTTATGGTCTGTAATAATTATTTGTAATGATAATAGGGCAATAGTGAATTGGGGAAAGCTGGGACTAGTTTAATGTTTTCATGAGAATGGGGTAAAAAACCTATTTTAGGTGGTTGTTTCTTTCAAATATTTTTTACTACTATATGTTAGATATCCTGCCTATAGGTTATTTACTTGTTCTATTATATTCGATTACTGCATGCAGTAGATAACATGCTTATAGATATTTGTTTCAATACATCATGTTACCATATGCGGTAGATAACATGCCTATAGGATCAAATAGTATGAATGTCCCGCCAACATTCATTACTGCATTTAAATCATGCGTACAAGTTTCAAAATTAGTTCAGCATTTTAAAAATCACGCCTATAAAGTTTTAGATCACTTCTGCGTTCAGATACCACATCTATTGGAAATTTCAAAAGATAGATACCATGTTTATACAAAATTTCAGAATCATTTTAGCATTTAGATACCATGGCTATAGGAAATTTCAGAATCATTTTTGCATCTTGATACCATGTCAATAGGAAACTTCAGAATCGTTTTTGCATTTGAATACCATGCCAATAAGGTCTTAAGATTAGTTCTTACATGCTTAGATATCATGCCCCTAGGGTCTAAAAGATAAAATCAGCCAGCTAAAACTAGTAATTGTTTACTGCTCAGATACCCAGTTTATAAAATCATGTCCGACTATCAATTAGGCAATCTTGTTAGTTAACTGGATTCTGGGTTTAAAATTGCTATTTGCCGGCTGCTTAAAACCTGCCCAGGTTTAGGAAGTAATAAAATCAGTAGGCAAACTGATTAGGTGTTCACTGCCTCTCATTAATGTAACTGTTTCATATTTTGTGCTCACCCAGATATCCTGCTATAGGACTTTAAATGGTAAACAATTGTTTGTTTGAGGCGTTTAATTGTTTGCTTATTTGTGAAGGTAAATATGAGCACCTTACTTCCGTTTTTATGTGACAGTCCTATTTGATTTTTTTTTTTATCTCTTAGTGTCTCCTTTTAAAACAGCATAGGTGAGTCCAGAACATCCTTAAATAGAGGTCTTAAACACCTCCAGGTCCATAAGCAAAGGACGGGTAATGCACGCATAAGGCACGTATTGGATGTTATAGAACTCATAGGTAACAATAATTAACTGGAGGGTAATCAAGTAATAAAAGATATGATGAATTGTGAGCTAATGCTATGCGTAATACCTCTATTTGAGGAAAGTTTATCGAGTATTGCATAGAAGTGATCCTATAGGCTAATAAACCTAGGAACCCTTTTATTCCTATTTAAATAATCTCTATTTGTTTAAATTGCATATGACTAATTCACTTAAATTGAGTTTGTTCGGGACCCACCGTTGTGCACCTCGAGGGGTGATTAACACCTTCCCCTCAAGTTAATTTTGAGCCCTTACCCAATATCTGGTAACATAAACAAATTTCTGGGTTATTTTCTTTAGGTTCCCCAACGCACCTTAAATCCATTAGGTGGCGACTCTCCAAATTTCATACCCCTTCCCAAAAGGAAATGACGTGTCCCAAGAATGTCAAAACCTGGATTCTGCGAGGAAAAAGGGGGCACGACACCTACCTGAGTTGATTGTCTTGATAAGCCCTATAACACATGTCAATTGCAATATAACACGTGGTGGCAGATCAAAATAGTGAAAAGTACATGTAATATTCTTGAGAAAGATTGTACCATGCTCTCTTAGAATCACAATTCTCGTTGCTATTACCTTACGAAGTCTCGTATGAATTTATTGTAGTATAAGAAAAGGAATCTTAGCAAATCTCATATGATCCCTTGTCCAGCTCAAATTATCAACTATGGAAATATTCCTCCACAATATTAATAAGTGTTCGAGACATTGTTGGTGCATGGCTTTAAATATATTGAAGTTAACTTTTGCCAACCTCAGCAACTTTTTGATTTGTGTCGTCCATAGCATTTTTAGGTAAGCTTCTCTTGGAATTAGATAGTTTAAGCTCTAAATGGTTGGGGGCCACATGCAATGACTAAGATACCATGCCGGGCCCGCCGAGTTCCTAGGTAGCTTGGAAATTAGCCTTATTTGTTTTATAGCCATGTTAGGCATTTTATATATTTCTGTAATTTTGTTTTAAAGACTCATTATATTTCAAAAAAATTGCTCGAGTCATCGTGCCGTACTTGTTTTGGGATATTTTCAAAATTAATCAATGCATTGCTATTTATTATTCACTATCATCTTTCACAATTTCCTTCTACAACATTATTATTACTTTTCCTGATGAATCGATGACTGAGACATGTAATGAGACAACGCAACATAAGGATAGTGACTCAAAAAAAGAAGATGAAATACCTAAGGAAGTAGTCAGAAAAGTGGAAAACTTTGAGAATAAACCTAAGTCCAATCTGGACGATACTGAAGTAATCAATCTGGGAGATTCCGAAACCGTCAAAGAGACTCGCATAAGCATTCATTTATCACCAACAGCGAAGGAAAAGTACATTTGTTTCGTAAGGGAATATGAGGACATATTTGCATGGTCATACAATTATATGACCGGTCTGAGCACATCCATAGTGGCTCACAAGTTGCCTACCAATCCAATGTCTAGTGAAGCAGAAACTTCGAAAATTAAAACCAGACATGAGCCTAAAAATCAAAGAGGAGGTCACTAAGCAGATCAAAGCCAAAGTCCCCAGGGTAGTTGAATACCCAACATGGTTAGCCAACTTTGTACCAGTTCCAAAGAAAGATGGAAAGGTCAAGGTGTGTGTTGACTATCGAGATTTAAACAGAACAAGTCCTAATGGTGATTTTTCACTGCCAAATATACACATCTTTATCGACAATTGTGCCAAACATGAACTCCAATCCTTTGTAGATTCTTTGCGGGTTATCACCAGTGGGTTATCACTAGATCTGGATGGACGAAGAAAACGCATAGAAAACAACCTTCATCTTACAGTAGGGAGTGTACTGCTACAAATGATGCCATTCGATCTAGAGAATGTTGGGGCTACTTACATGAGAGCCATGACAACCATCTTTCATGATATGATACACAAGGAAATAGAAGTATATGTTGGAAACATCATAATCAAATCCAAGAGGGCCGCAGATCACAGAGCTGATTTGAGAAAGTTCTTTGATAGACTAAGGAAGTACAATCTAAAATTGAATGCCGCAAAATGTGCATTTGGGGTTCCTATAGCAAAATTGTTGTGATTCATTGTCAGCCACCGAGGAATCGAGTTGGACCCGTCCAAATTAAGGTTATCCAAGAGTTACCACCACCAAAGAGCAAAATAGATGTAATGAACATCCTAGGATGCATCAAGTATATCAGCCGCTTAGTAGCACAGTCCATGGTAATATGTGAACCCATCTTCAAAATGTTGAGGAAAGATGCTGAAACTAGTTGGAACAAAGATTTTCATAAGGCTTTTGAAAAAATCTAGGAATACCTGTCCGCACCACCAGTCCTAATCCCTCCGGAACCTAGGAGACCTTTGCTACTCTATGTATCCGTATTACATGGAGCCTTCAGATATATTTTAGGACAACATGATGAGACAAGAAGAAAGGAGCAAGCCATATACTACTTGAGTAAGAAGTTCTCACTTTATGAAGAACGATACTCTTTGTTGGAACGCACTTGCTGTAATTTGGCCTAGATAGCTCAAAAATTGAGGCATTACTTTTGCGCCTACACCACATGCCTCATATCCAGGATGGACCCTTTGAAGTACATCTCTCAAAAGCCCATCCCGACCGAGAAGTCATCCAAGTGGCATATATTGTTAAGTGAGTACGATATCATCTATATAACTCAGAAGGAAATCAAAGGAAAAGCATTGGTAGACCAACTTGCTAAAAATCCTATGGGAGGAGAATACGACTCGCTAAATACATATTTTCCTAACGAAGAAGTATCATTCATAGGATAGGACATTGCTGAAGCCTATGACGTTTGGAGAATGTTCTTCAACAGAGCTGCAAACTTCAAAGGACCGGGCATTTGAGTAGTGTTGGTATCAGAAATAGGTCAATATTAACTTGTATCTACAAAGCTTAGGTTTCTGTGCACCAACAATATGGCAGAGTATGAGTTTTGCATCATGGGGCTCAATTTGGCCATCGATATAAATATACAAGAGTTGCTGGTAATTGGTGATTCAGATCTTCTGGTACATCAGGTTCAATAAGAGTGGGCTACAAAAAGTACGAATATACTACCTTACATGTATCGCGTGCAAGAACTAATGAAGACATTCACAAAGATAGAATTCAAACATGTTCGAAGAGTCTAGAAAGAGTTCGCAGACGCACTGTCCACCTTATCATCAATGATACAACATCAAAACAAGAATTTCATCGATCCCATCAAGGTGAAAATCCAAAACCAGCAGGCTTATTATGCTCAAGTTGAAGAAGAAATAGATGGAAAAACTTGGTTCCACGACATCAAAGAATATTTGGTCATGGATAATATCTGGAACAGGCAAACCATACACAGAAATGCATTCTACGAAGGTTGTCTAATCACTTTTTCCAAAGCGGAGGGACCTGTATAGAAGAACTCTTGATTTGGGATTGTTGAGGTGTGCTGACCTAAAGAAGGCTTCTAGATTGCTTGAGGAGATACATGCCGGAACTTGCAGACAAGATATGAACGATTTTGTGCTATCCAAGAAAATACTCAGAGCTGGTTATTTTTGGATGGCCATGGAAACAGATTGCATCTGTTATGTTCAGAAATGTCACCAATGCTATGTACATGTAGACATGATAAGGTTACAACAAAATGAGCTCAACGCAACATGTGCACCTTAGCCTTTTGCTGCATGGGGAATGGATTTCATCGGTCCGATCAAAACCACCACTTCTGTCGGCCCAAGATCAGTTGGAGTTTTGAAGAATGACAAATGAACTCAATAAAGATGTAAGGCCTCGTCAAATCCCTACTCAAAAACCCGGATTCCGTGGTGCCAAGTTAGGAGCATGTGTTAACAATTCATAAATATACTTCGCGGCGAGCTTGCTGGCCACGGCACGGACAATTTTGGATTGAATAATGCATTAAAAAGTCAAGAATAAGTTTCCAGAAAAATGCAAGAAATGTTGTCCAGAATGCGGTCGCATAATTGAAATGCGGACCGCATATCTACCGCAGAGTGAGGAAGAATGTTGGTTAAAATTGAAGTCAATTATGCGGTCGAAATGCGGTCGCATAATCAAAATGCAGACCGCATAGTCATCGCATATTTTACTTTGAATTTTGCGAGGGTCAGTTCCATGGTGCACTTTGCGACCGCAGAATATGAATGCGGACCTCATGCTTACCGCAGACTGAGTCAGATTGTTTAGTTTCTGGGGAGCATTTAGCGGTCCATTATGCGGACCGCATGTTTACTCTTGCAATTGCATATTTGACTCGGGGCTCTAATTTTCTAATTTTTAACCCGACCTCCCTATCGATATATTTGATATTATAGCTCATTTTAAGCATATCTTCTGAGACTTTTAAATATAGAGAGAAGGTCTTAGAGGTGGAAAGTGTCTCCCATCAAATTCTCCTTAAGCCTTGCTAAAACATTGAAGAAAATCAAGTGAAGACGCCTAAATTTTCATTCCCAAGAGGTAAGATTCATAACCTCAGCTCTTATTTCTACACTTAGATACATGGGGCTAGTAGAGAAGTAACTCAAGAGTATAATAATGATATTCTCTACATGCATGTCAAACCGTAGGATATTGGAAGGTAGAAAACTAAAAAAAAAAGGCAATTGGGGGTATAAAATAATAGAAATTCTTCACAAAAAGGGGCTAAGATCACAATGCACCTTTAGGGTTTGATAATATGCTCGAACCAAGCTAGAACTTCAGTTTTGTCTCTAATTCTCGACTTAATTTGTAATTCTTTCTCAATAGATCGAAGTGCTAAGAGTTTCAAAAATTGTAAAAGAGTAAGGAAAAGCTTTATTGAGGTATGTATGGCTAAAACCCCTCTTTATTAGAAATTGAGCTCCGTTGTCATACCAAAGTATGGTAAGAGTTGAATTGGCTAGTGTATTGATTGTCATTACGCATTAATTGATTGCATATATCTATACATATTCGTGAAGGATGTGCCTCAATGTGAATAATGCACCAATCTTCGTAGTTAGAGAATGATGAAAAGTACAGTTATGTGTTGAATTACTTGGGCTATAAGCCAACATTGAAACAAAGAACTATTCATGCTAGCTATGTGCTCACTTACCTGTGATTTGCCACTAGAATTATCCTTGATATATGTGTCTATGATCACAACTTGTAAAATGAATATTGAAAAGAAAAAACGATGTGATGATAGTGTCCATGAGTGACCCAGGAATTGTTATGATATGAGTGGGATAAAGGTTTGAAGGTGTTGAATAATGAGAATGGAGTAATGCCTCCATTGAGGTGACCAAGCCGATCGGGTCGTGATCAGACACCATGAAGCACACATGGTGGTAATGTGCTGATATTGAATTCCGGATAAGGGAAATGAAATATTGATTGAAAGTAATGCCTCCAACGAGGTGACCTAGCCGGTCGGGTCGTGACCGGACTCCGCTCGAGATGGCAGTGCTATTGAGAACAGTGGTGAACACGTGACAGAAATGCCCTTATCTATGTTGTGGAAATTGTATGAAAGATTATATGAATTGTTTTTTTGATTTGTCCATATTATTTGCTTGTATCTGTTTGATAGTTCTTTCTAGTAAAATGGTGTTTAGTTATACATACCAGTACAATTCAAATGTATTGACGTCTCTTTTGCCGGTGGCGCTACATTCGGGTTATGATTGTAGGTGGCTCCATAGCGAATAGTGCCGATCGTGTGTAGCGGAGCGTTTTTCTACTCGAAGTCTCGGTGAGCCCCTTTTTCTTCCATGGGGCTATATGGTATATCATTTGTTAGTACAGCTTTCCACTTTTGAGGTATAGCCGGGGCCTTGTTGCCGGCATAGTTATGCTTATCTGTTGTATCGTTAGAGGCTCCAAAGATACTAGTGTGGTTTATGTACGGGTGTTCGGGGAGTCCACTATATATGTTGTAATCCTAAACTTGTGATCTCTATAAACTGTAACTCTGATAGAATCCTTGAAGCTAGCTTATGTACGGTAAATCTTTGTGACATGAAATGAACCAATGATGTAGTATGCACCATGTATTCTCGTCTAAATTAATGAAAGGCATCGGTTCCATATTCATATTGATTTGGGGTAGAAAGTGTTCGGTAAGGCTTGCTCATTAGGGTTCACTTGATTTAGCACGACCATTAGGGCGTGACAGAAAGACCAGGTCCATCTTAAGAGACACAGTTGTTATGGCCCATGCACATGAGATGCATGTTAAGAAGATAAGTCCTTGGGGATAAAGGAGAAATATCTTTTGAATATCTTCTGAACTAATTGAAAAGATTGCATATGGGACAAGGAGAAGATGTCTCCTTGTGAAAAGAGAACACATGCGGATAAGGGTTGGAGTTTGGATTGGTCTAGGACTCAAACTCAATGGAAGATCAGAAATTGAGTTACAGTCAAACTCTAATTACTAACCTATTAAATAAGTGAGGTGTTCTCTTTCGCACATACACTGAAGTGAAGCAAAATTGAGAGCAAAAGAGCAAGGCTATTTTGTAAGCAATTTATGTAAGATGGAGTGTGCACGCCTGCAGCTACTTGAACAAGATAGAAGAACCAGTTCCATTGTGTTTATTCTTATTCTAGTTCAATTGTAATAGGTGATTTGATATTGTACCTTTCAGCTTTCATAGAAGCAATAGTATTAGGTACTTTGAGTATTCAAGTTAGAGTTAACTTGAAAGTGTCGCGACAGTTGAGGCTGTGTGCCACACTGGGATTAGAGTTAATCCTTAGGTTTACAAGAGTTTTGTAAATGCTGTTTTTGGCTAATTAAGTTTAGTGGATGTTTGGGAAAACCCTACTGAGTAATAGGTCGTGGTTTTTTCATCTTTTGAGATAGGTGTTTTCCACGTAAAAATCCTTGTGTTCTTTTATTTTCTATATTAAAATTCCGCAAACAGTAGTAATTAGAACACCTAGAAGAACCAGGTTCTTCTAGATCAAAAATTGGGTACCACACAAATCATTCCCCCCCCCCCCCTTGTGTGGTATTAACATTTGGAACATCAATTGGTATCAAAGCGGGTTATCCTTTAAGAGGCTAACACCTTAGGAAAAGATCAACATGAGTGCACCACCTGTGAACTGGGAAGGGCAATCCACTTCCAGGCCTCCACTATTGAATGGACAGTATTACTCATGGTGGAAGAATAGGATGAAGGATCACATCATAGGAGAAGACTATGAACTCTGGGATATAGTCACTGATGGCCCTTTGGCAACTACAATGAAAAATGAGGATGGAGTTGAAGTGCCAAAGACAAGGGCTCATTGTACTGCTGAAGATTTGAAAAAATGGGAGAAAAATGCTAAGGCCAAGAAATGGCTTGTGTGTGGACTGCATCCATATGAATACAACAGGATCCAAAGTTGTACTACTGCAAAAGAGATATGGGACACTTTGCAAGTGGCTCATGAAGTAACACCTCAAGTGAATAGATCAAGAGGAACATTGCTATATTCTCAATGTGAGAATTTCACTATGAGAGATGGCTAAACCATTCAAGAGATGTACACCAGGTTCACTACACTGACAAATGAACTTAAGTCTCTTGGAAGAGTTATTCTTGAAGAAGACAAGGTTGAGAAGATCATGACAAGAGTTCCTCTAGTTGCTTGGGAAATCAAAATCACTGCCATTCAGGAGTCCAAGAACTTATTGGGAATCTTACATCTTATGAAATGAGAAGGCAAACCAGAAAGATGGATACACCCAAGAAGGTGAGAAGTTTGGCTCTCAAAATTATAAAAAGTTCAGACCTAGAAGATGATGAGATGGCTATGATCACTAAAGATTTCAAAAAGTACCTGATTAGAGGAAAGGGTTCATCAAGAGGTACAAACTTCAATAAGACAAGAGCTCCTAAGAAACAGACAAATGATGGCTGCTATAAGTGTGGTAAGACTGACCATATGATCAATAATTCCCCTCAATGGGAGATTGAGTGGAAGAAAGCAAGGGCTGAATGAAGAAACAGGAAGAAGGAATAGGTTAAACCCAAGAGAAACAAAGTTTCAACCAAGGCTATGGTTGCTGCTTGGGGTGAAACCTCTGATGAAGACTCAGAAGATGAAGCTGAAGAAAAGCAAGCTCTTATGGCATTGGAGAATCAGATGATGAGCAGGAGGTAAGTATTCTGCATCTCAAGGACAAAATTAAATTTTTGTCTAAAAAAAGGTTGGCTGAGCTATTATTAGACTTCATTAATGAGTCTAAAACAGTTAATAATGAAAAAGGAAGTTCTGTCTATGGAATGTGTTATCCTAAAAGCAAAATGCAAAAATCTTGAATCTAGGGCTGATGATAGTGATAACAAAAATGTTGATTTGAAGAACCAGGTTCTTGAACTTGATAGTAGTATTCTAGAACTTAGGTCAGAAAATCTAAAACTGAAACTAGGAACATGAAAGAAGAAAGTTGATCACTCATTTCTCACTCTAGAAAAAAATCTACGAAAAATGAAAGATGAATTGTATAAGAAAGATGAATTGATTAAGGTTCTAAAAGAAGATCTAGGTAAGGTAAAACATCAATAAACAGAACTTGCAAATGGAACAAAGCTTTTGATGCTCTCTCACGGTTGCAAGAGCATCACAGTGGCAATAAAATAGGACTTGGCTATGGGACTCAAGCTCGAAATTGGGACCCCAAAAATAAGTACCTCACTCTTCCTGAAAATAAGATCTGCCCACACTATGGTAATACTGACCAATATAAAAATGAATGTAATGCAAAGGAAAATGCCAGTCAAAGGAACAAAGCTTTTGTTCAAGAAAAACACATGCTGCCTAGCTGGGCAAGAAAGAATCTGATTCATCCTTTTGCCCATAGAAAGAGACCCAAATTAGTTTGGATTCCTAAGACTAACATCTAATTTCTTTTTACAGGCTCAAGTGAAAGATAGTAGCCAAATATGGTACATGGATAGTGGCTGCTCAAAACACATGACTGGGAACAAGGACCATGCACATGAGATGCACGTGAAGAAGATAAGTCCTTGGGGATAAAGCAGCAATATCTTCTGAATATCTTCTGAACTAATCGAAAAGATTGCATATGGTACAAGGAGAAGATGTCTCCTTTTGATAAGAGAACACATCCGGATAAGGGTTGGATTATGGATTGGTCTAGGACTCAAACTCAATGGAGGATCAGAAATTGAGTTACAATCAAACTCTAATTACTAACCTATTAAATAACTGAGTTGTTCTCTTTCGCACATACGCTGAAGTGAAGCAAAATTGAGAGCAAAAGAGCAAGGCTATTTTGTAAGCAATTTATGTGAGATTGAGTGTGCACGCCTGCAGCTACTTGAACAAGATAGAAGAACCAGTTCCATTGTCTTTATTCTTATTCTAGTTCAATTGTAGTTGGTGATTTAATATTTTACCTTTCAGGTTTCATAGAAGAAATTGTATTAGGTACTTTGAGTATTCAAGTTAGAGATAACTTGAAAGTGTCGCAACAGTTGAGACTGTGTGCCACACTAGGATTAGAGTTAATCCTTAGGTTTACAAGAGTTTTGTAAATGCTATTTTTGGCTTATTGAGTTTAGTGAATGTTTGGGAAAATCCTACAGAGTAGTAGGTCGTGGTTTTTTCTCCTTTTGAGCCAGGTGTTTTCCACGTAAAAATCCTCGTGTTCTTTTATTTTTTTTTTTATTTTAATTCCGCAAATAGTAGTAATTAGAACACCTAGAAGAACCAGGTTCTTCTAGATCAAAAATTGGGTACCACAAAAATCACCCCACCTCTTGTGTGGTATCGACGTTTGGAACATCAACTTCTAATGGGAATTGGTTCATTTTAACGGCCATCGACTATTTCAAAAAATGGGTAGAGGCTGCATCTTACAAAGCTGTAACCAAGAAAGTTATCGCAGACTTCGTCAATGATCGCATTGTTTGTCGATTCGGGGTTCCCGAGTCCATTATCACTGATAATGCTAGCAATCTCAATAGTGATATCATGAAATCCATGTGTGAAACCATCCAAATCAAGCACAAAAACTCTACAACATAAAGGCCTTAGATGAATAGATCTTTAGAAGTTACCAACAAAAACATCAAGAAGATACTAAGGAAGACGGTACAAAATCACAAACAATGGCATGAGAAATTATCCTTTGCGTTGTTGGGGTACTGCACTACAATTGACACATCAATTGGGGTAACTCCTTATTTACTACTTTATGGTACCGAAGTTGTCATTCCAGTCGAGGTAGAAATTCCTTCTTTAAGGATCATACAGGAAACTGAACTCAGCGATGTAGAATGGATATGTAGCTGATATGAGCAACTAGCCCTCATAGATAGAAAATGAATGAATGAAGTATTCCATGGTCAGCTTTATTAGAATAGAATGTCCGGAGCTTTCAACAAAAGGGTCAGACAAAGACGATTCGCGTTGGGGCAGCTGGTTCTGAAGCCGATCTTCCCCCATCAAGATGAAGCCAAAGGGAAATTTTCACCCAGCTGGCAAGGTCCTTACATGGTTCACCGAGTGCTAATAGGAGGAGCACTCATACTTGCAGAAATGGATGGAGAAGTTATGCCAAAACCTATCAATTTAGATGCAGTCAAGAGATATTATGCTTAGGTTGTTTGCATTCATTCATCTGATGTAATTGAACTACACTTGACCTAATTACCATTTAACATGGGATACATAGGAAACCCTATGGGTTCAGTCATATCTCAATAAAAATTTCATTTCCCCCAGAACCGCAAATTGGAGCAGAATTTTGCGGAGGACCCTCAATATTCCGAAGCAAGTCCATCCGTTGTCATCATATGTCAGATAGTTAAAAATCAGTTAAGTAACTGGGGCTGAATTTTGAGAAGAATTCTAAAAATTCCAGAGCAAATCCGACAGATTTCGTCGCACGCAAAAGCCCGTCGAAGGATCATTTACCAAACTAGGGCAAAATTTTGTAGAGGACCCTCAAAATTCTACTGCAAGGATGCCTCAATGTCTCTAAAAATGTCATAATCATGAGTTCGTCTAATTTACTTTATATTACATATCACTATGTTTTCTAAAATAACTCTATTTCATCAATAAGTACGTATTTTCGAAAACTTCAATTCAATGGCAGCTAGGTGTTACCCAGGGTAACTCGAACATGGTTCCCAAAGTAGAACAAAGAGGAGCAAGAAGTCAAGAGCACAAACCAACCTCCCCTTACAAAACTCACAATTTTTCTTTGGATGCAGGCATGTTGAATATAACAGGAGTATTCTCAAATATACACATATCAAAATCACTATGAATCGGGCCACCAGACGCAAATATATCTCCAACTAAGAAATATTCTACTCCTATTTGTTACTCGTTCACTGCATAAAGCTAAGTGTGGCCTTCTTTTTGCATGAAACTAAGTGTTGTATCAGACCTTGAATAAGGCTAAGCCCTACATCCACATTTGTGTATGGCTAAGCATTGCCTTCTCTTTGCACGAGACTAAGACATGTCTCAAATCTTGCATGAGGCTAAGCCTTACCCCCTTTTTTTGCATAACGCTAAGCATTGCCTTCTCTTTGCATGAGACTAAGCATTGTCTCAAACCTTGAATGAGGCTAAGCCATGCCTCCCTATTTGCATAAGGCTAAGCACTGCCTTCTATTTGCATGAGACTAAGCCTTGTCTCAAACCTTGCATGAGAGTTGTTTCCTTCCTAATACTAGTGAAATTCCCCTAGTTTTGCAAGATTTATAGGTGTTGTGAGTGTTTTAAGTCATGTGGACATCTCTTTGGTAAATGAAAAGTTTGACAAAAACTCTTGTGATAAGAAATCAATTAATGGTTGTATAAGTTGGTAACAAATTACTTGTATGCATGTAGCATGTTGAAATGGTTAGATTATGTGGAACTCATTGAGATAACTGATTCATAAGAAAAACATATCAAGTGGTCAAATGTGTGCAATTGTTAAGGTAGGAAGTTGTATGACAGTTGTAGGGATGGTTGTAATCCTGTTATGGTGTTAAGGTCAACCTTGACTTTAATTCCTGAAAACTTTTCTCACAAGCGTCAGTCCATTGGAACTTAACTGCAATAAGGTCCGAAAACAAAAGCGGCAAGGAAAGGGGCTCACCAATTCAGCTGACGGGAAGTGATGAAGAGCTACGGTCGGTGGACTGGAGTACCTTCTATGGATCCACCTACAATCATAACATGAATGTAGCGCCCCCGGCAAAAGGGACGTCAGTACACTTGAATTGTACTGGTATGTATGAACAAACTTGCTCCAAGTAAACTCAAGCCATATACAAGTAGGTAACAGTAATAGAAACAACAATCAAATGCAGAAGAAAATGAACAATCAAGCCAAACAAGTTTTCAATCTCTCTTGTTTCCCCCTTGCCCAATTCCACGTCAATGATTTCACAATTTGCTCAAATGTTTATTTCAATAGTGATTTCGATCACTTTCCACCCTTATTACCTCGGCCATCCTTATTACTTCGACTACCCTTATCACCATAACCCGCACCTTATAACTTCGTGTTGCGGCGCGCAACCCGATCCCACCATACAGTCAGAATTCACCGACAACATAACAACAATCAACACTTCACAAATATCAAAAAACAACACTTCTTAAGAAATAACAACAACAGTTTACAAGTATTTCCATAATCATCAATACTTTTTTCCATCATATCCAACAACTCACATGTGTTTTACATCACAACGAAAATTGCCCACAATAAGCCATAGATGTGTTTATCATAGTTATTCTAGTTGCATCATTTACGATTTTCTTTCGTCATTTTTTCCTCAATTCTTACCACAAGCACAATCACAATAATTTCATAAATAAACCACGCAGATATCACATACCAAACATTCTTACACCAAACAAGGCGATTCTACAAAGATCAAGGTTAGCCATACATACCTGGAGCCGAATTCCCTTTTAACTTCTAGTTTCAATCCACCAAATAGTCTAGCAATGTCAATCTAGTGCACAAGTTAAGACATATGACTTAGAATTTGGGTTCACAATTTCTACTCAAACTTATTTAGGTTATCAACTCTTCTCGTGCAAACCTCTACCTCTACCCAATTTCCCCTTGCTAGGTTTTAGGTTTAAAAAGGCATGCATGTGTGGTTTCAACCATTATTCTCAAGAATCAAGGTGCGAGGCCCCCCCCCCCCAGCTTAAATCAAAAAAAATCAAGGAAAAAGAGTTAGGGATTTTACCTGTAAAAATTGCGGATGAAGAAAAAAAATTAGATTTTTCCCGGCCCGGGTAGTTTGAAGAATCAAATTGATGAAACTTCCTTTTTCCCTCAAGAACCCTCCCATCCCTCTCTCTTATTTTGCTTAGAAGATTGTTAAAATGAGGGTTTGGGGCGTTTTATTAATAAGGGGTAGGGTTTAAAATTTTAGAAAAATAGAAGCCCAAGCAGGATCTGCGGTCGCACTATGCGATCGCAGAGTTGAAATATGGTCTACAGATTGGACCGCAGAAGTGTCCCAAACACTAAACATCTCTGCCTAGGTATGCGAGGGGAATGCGGTCCGCATTCCTGTTCTACGGTCGCATAATGCACCGCAGAACTGACCTTCACAAATCCTTGAGTGACTTATGCGACAACTATGCGGTCCAAATATTGATTATGCGATCGCATAATGTACTGCACTTCTAACATCAATTTCGACCAACTCTCTAATTAACTCCGCGGCATAAATGTAGTCCGCATACCTGATCTGCGACCGCATTCTGGACCGCATAATGACAGTTTTTTGGAAAATTTCTATTCTTGATTTTTAAGTGCAAAATCAGTAAAAAGGATCTGAAACGTGGCGAGCTTGTGGTGATAAGGTGAAATATAGGTTTTGGTGATAAGGTGAAATGTGATTTGTCCAATGGGATCGGATTGCGTGCTGCAACACAAAGTAATAAGGTATGGGTTGTGGTGATAAGGGTGGCTAAGGTAATAAGGGTGGCCGAGGTAATAAAGGTAGAAAAAGTGATCGAAATCACTATTGAAATCATTGATGTGACGGAAAAATGTTGAAAAGGGGAAAAGAAGAGATTGTGAAACTTGTTTGGCTTTGGTTATTCCTTTCATGTGTACTTGATTATTGATTCTATTGCTATTTGTTACTTGTGTGTGATTTGATTTTACTTGGGGCAAAGTTTGTTCATACATACCAGTACAATTCAGATGTACTGATGTCCCTTTTACCGGGGGCGCTACATTTATATTATGATTGTAGGTGGATCTATAGAAGGTACTCCAGTCCAGCTACAGTAGCCCTCATTCACTTCCCATCAGCTATATTGGTGAGCCGCTTTCCTCTCGAGGCATTGCGTGGCTCATGCCGCTTCTTCCGGAGTCTTATTTGTTGTATTTGTGTAAAGTATAGTTGGATCCTTGTTACCTGCAAGTAATGTATCACTCTTTTGTATCCTTAGAGGCTCCATAGACAGGAAACATGGGTTATGTATTTATGTTCTTATGTATTTTGTATATGGGCAGTGTAACTTGTAAACCATGCTAAGTAACCATGTATGCTATGTATATTTTGTAAAGAAAAGTGTTTTAGTTATCAACGGCTTTTTCCTTTGATTAATGAGTAATGAGAACACGGGGTAACACGTAGGATTGGAAAGGCACCCAGCTCCGCTTGACTGGGGCTACCCGGTAGAGCACCGGTCATGTCCCTCAGTTTTGGGCCATGACAAACTTGGTATCAGAGCCTAAGGTTTTAAAAGAGTCCTAGGATGTCTCAGAATCGTGCCTGGTAGAGCCCTTCTTATCGGTGTTGTCCACCACATCTATAAGTGGGGGCTACATGGACATTCAGGAAATTATCCTCTTCTTTGTTATTCTATATCGTGCGGTGAAGTGAAAAGTGGAAGTACTTATGTCTAACTCTTGCTTTGTTCTGGAATTTTCCGTAATGGCACCTAAGAAGAGAGTGAGACTTGGCATTGGGGCCAATGTCACCCCAAGTGAGGCTATGAATCATGTACCTGATGTCGTGGGTGAGAGTGACTCCCCTGTCTTGAATCTACCAGGTCCATCGATCCTAGACCAGAGTGTTCATATTCCTGCTACGACAGAGGGTGCTACCATCCTTCCCGTCGATATTCCTGATTCTGATGCAGTTCCAGCTTCCAGTCCCGTGGTTCCTGATGGGGACCTTAGAAGATCCATCCGTATGTTGACCCAATTAGTGGCCGCCCAGGCCCAGAGATCTCTTGATACCCCTACGTTCTCCAGCAGATAGGGAGATTGTGCCAGCTCCAGAGTTAACCAATTTTTGCGGTTGGCCCCTCCACAGTTCTCAGGCGTAGACCCAGAGGCTGATCCGCAGGACTTCCTTCATGAGATGTATAAGACCCTTCGAATGATGAAGGCTTCGGAGACGGAGGGAGTTGAGTTGGCTTCATATAGGTTGAGGGGAGTATCCCCGGCTATATGGGATGAGTTTGTAGATGCCTTTATGGACCACTTCTTACCTACCGAGATAATGGAAACCTATGACACTGAGTTTGAGGTCCTCAAGCAGGGCCATATGAGTGTTTGGGAGTACTACATAGAGTTTGTGAGATTGTCCAAGTAAGCTCCTCAGTTCGTGTCGACCATGGATGCTCGAGTTCGGCGATTCATTTAGGGCCTTAGTCCTTTTGGTGGTGAATGAGGCTGCTACAGTGGCCTTACATACGGATATGAATTATGGAAAGATTATGGAATTCGCTAAGACCACAGAGGCTAGAAAGTTGAAGATACGGGCGGAAAGGGAGAGTAGCAACAGGGCCCGATCAACGGGTCACTCAGGGAGACCAGTTTAGAGGAGGGGTCTATGAGGGCCATCCCAGTCATATACTCAGTCCTCAGCGAGCGCACCACCATCTGTGGACAGTTATCAGCAGAGCAGTAACTTGAGACCAGGTTCAGGCAATAGGCAACCCTATTAGTCTGGTCGTCCAGGAGGGAGATCACAGCAACAGAGGGGGGCTCTATGCCCCAAGTGTGGGAGATTCCATATAGAGACTTGTCATTTGGATCTCCCGGTGTGTTATAAGTATAGGGTGAGAGGTCAAATCCAGCGAGGCTATAATGCACCCAGTCAGGGCATGGGTAGGGGATTTGCTCCGTCATCCGGTTCTTCAATCGCCACATCGTCCGTGCGTCCTCCAGCTCTAGCGGGGCGTGGTGCAGTTAGGGGTGGAGCTCGTGGTAGAGGTGGACCCAGCCGATTTAATGCTTTGAGTGGTCGCCAGAGTGCATAGGCTTCTCCAAATGTTGTTACATATATCTTGTCTCTTCAGGCCTTGATTGTTACGCTTTTATTGATCCGCGGTCCTCTTTGTCTTATATCACCCCATTCATTGCTTCAAGTTTTGGGATAGAACCCAAACAACTTCATGAGACATTCTCCGCATCGACTCCGGTTGGTGATTCTATCACAGCCACACAATTTTATAGGAATTGTGTTGTTACGGTATATGGTTGTGTTACCACAACCGATCTTATAGAGCTTGGAAAGGTGTATTTTGATATGATTATGGCGATGGACTGGCTTTACTCGTGCTTTGCTAAACTTGACTGACGAACGAGAGTCATGAGGCTCGAGTTTCCTAATGAGCCAGTTATTGAGTGGAAGGGGAATGGAGTGCTACCAAAGGGTAGGTTTATTTCTTACCTTAAGGCTACTAAAATGATTAAGAAGGGGTGTATATATCATTTGGTCCGGGTGGCGGACACCACTTCTGAAGTGTCTACCCTCGAGTCCATCCTAGTCGTGAATGAATTTCTTTATGTGTTTCCAGACGAGCTTCCAGGGATTCCGCTACATATGGGAGATTGATTTCAGGATTGATGTATTGCCACATACGCAGCCAATATCTATTCCACCCTACAAAATGGCTTCATCAGAGTTAAGGGAGTTAAAGGTGCAACTGAAGGATTTATTAGAAAACGGGTTTATACGGCCGAGTGTGTCGCCGTGGGGTGCTCCGGTTCTCTTTGTCAAAAAGAAGGATGGGTCGCTCCGGATGTGTATTGATTATCGGCAGCTCAACAATGTCACCATTAAGAATAAATATCCCTTGCCTCGGATAGATGAGTTGTTCGACCAATTGTAGGGTGCAAGGCTCTTTTCCAAAATTGATCTACGGTTCGGGTATCACCAATTGAAGATTAAGGAGCAGGATATTCCCAAGACTTCTTGTAGAACTCGCTATGGTCACTTTGAATTCTTGGTCATGTCTTTTGGGCTAACCAATGCCTCGACAGCTTTTATATATCTTATGAATCGGGTCTTCAAGCCATTTCTAGACTCCTTTGTGATTTTTTAATTGATAATATCCTTGTTTATTCGTGGAGCCGGGAGGATCATGCCGATCACCTCAGGGAATATTTGCAGACTCTTCATCAGCTCCAATTATATGCTAAATTTTTGAAATATGAGTTTTAGTTGGAGTCTGTTGCCTTTTTGGGTCATGTTGTCTCCAGTGAAGGGATTCAGGTGGATTCTCAGAAGATTTCAGGGGTGAAAGATTCGCCTAGACCCTCGACCTCGATGGAGATTCGTAGCTTCTTGGGATTAGCATTGTAATATCGGAGGTTTGTGCAGGGATTCTCTACCCTTGCCTCCCCATTAACTAAGTTGACACAGAAAGCAGTGAAGTTCAAGTGGTCCGACACTTGTGAGAAAAGTTTTCAGGAATTGAAGTCGAGGTTGACCTCGGTGCCGATATTGACCCTATCAGAAGGCACGGAAGGATTTGTGGTTTATTGCGATACGTCCAGGGTTGGTTTGGGGTGTGTTTTGATGCATCATGGGAAGGTTATAGTGTATGCTTCAAGGCAAATCAAGAATCACGGGAAGAATTATCCGACGCATGATTTGGAGCTTGCGACAGTTATGTTTGCTTTGAAAATATGGCGGCATTATCTTTGTGGGGACCGTGTGGATGTGTTCTCAAACCACAAGAGTCTCCAATATTTGTTCAAGCAGAAGGAGTTGAATTTAAGGCAGTGACGGTGGTTAGAATTGCTTAAGGATTATGATATGAACATTTTGTACTATCCAGGAAAGGCGAATGTGGTGGCTGACGCTCTCAGTCGGAAGTCTATGGGTAGTTTGGCTCATTTGGGAACGGATCACAGGACCTTGGCTCGAGAGGTTTATCAATGGTCAGTCTAGGGGTTTGTATTTCGACCTCAGACGAGGGGAATGTTGTGGTGCATAATGGAGCGGAATCGTCACTCGTAGTGGAAGTCAAGGAAAAGTAGTTTATTGATCCAGCATTGGCACAGATGAAAGAGGCGGTTTTGAATAATAAGGTTTCGGTGTTTTCACTCGGCGGTGATGGTGTATTGTGATGCCAAGGTAGGCTATGTGTTCCAGATGTGCATACTCTTCCAGAGAGGGAAATGGCTGAGGCTCATAGTTCGAGGTATTCTGTGCACTCAGGTTCTATGAAAATGTATCACAATCTCAAGGAAATTTATTAGTGGAACGATATGAATAGGGGTGTGGAGAATTTTGTGTCTAAATTTCCGAATTGTCAACAAGTAAAAGTCGAGCATCAGTGGCCCGTTGGGTTAACCTAGCTTATGGAAATACCAATGTGGAAGTGGGAGATGATCAACATGGATTTCATGGTGGGGTTACCTCGCACTCAGTGCAAGTTCGACTCAATTTGGGTAATAGTGGATCGACACACCAAATCAGCTCACTTCTTGCCAGTCAGGTCCATCGATACTGCAGAACAATATGATAAGTTGTATATCAAGGAAATAGTAAGGCTTCATCTCACTCCACTTTCTATTATCTCAAATCGAGGGGGCCAATTCACAGCTAATTTTTGGAAGAAGTTTTAGAAATGTTTGGGTACTCAGGTGAATCTCAGCACAACTTTCCACCCACAGACTGATGGTCGAGCGGAGCGGACTATTCAGACACTTGAAGATATGTTGCAGGCTTGTGTCTTGGATTTCAAAGGTAATTGGGATTATCACTTTCCACTTGTAGAATTTTCTTACAATAACAGCTTTCATTCTAGTATTCATATGGCCCCATTTGAGGCATTGTACAGAAGGAGGTGTAGGTCTCTGATTGGATGGTTCGAAGTGGGTGAAGCAGATTTGTTAGGGCCAGATCTCGTGCAGCAGGCTACAGAAAAAGTTAAAGTCATTTAGGAGAGGATGAAAACTGCTCAGAGTTTCCAGAAATCCTATGCAGACATTCGTCGAAGAGAATTGGAATTCCAAGTAGATGATTGGGTGTTCTTGAGGGTATCTCCTATGAAGGGAGTCATGCAATTTGGGAAGAAAGGGAAGTTGAGTCTTAGATATATCGGGCCGTAAAATCAAATGATGGGACCGGTAGCTTATAGGCTGGAATTGCCCCCTGAAATGTCATTAGTGCACCCAGTGTTCCATGTGTCTATGTTAAAGAAAGTGGTTGGAGACCCATCCACCATTGTGCAAGTTCAGTCTATCGAGGTCAATGAAGAGCTATCGTATGAAGAAGTTCCGATTGCTATTCTTCATAAGCAAGTCCTTAAATTGAGAAACAAGGAAGTTGCTTCAGTTAAAGTATTATGGAGAAGTCAACGAGTTTAGGAAGCCACATGGGAAGCGGAAAATGAAATGAAGGAAAAATATTCCCACCTGTTTGAATAAGTGTAGTAGTGATCGTGGGAACTCTTATCCCTAGGCAAACTGATGTTATGTTCAATTTGGTGCGAAGACACCATTTTTCCCCTAAATGCTTTACTATTGTAATTCCCCAAGTTGTGTAAGAGTTTTATGTGCTTTAATTATTTGATCATGTGCAACCCCTTTTTGGTAAATGAAAGCTTTTTACAGACTCATGTGATAAGTGAACGACTAATGGTAGTGTGGATTGGTAATGGTTAAATTGAAATGCATATAGTATGTTGAAGTTGTTAACTTGTATGGGACTCCTTGAAATGACTAATTTATGTGCAAATTATAACAAGTGATTGGATATGTGCAAGTGTTGAGGTAATGAATTGTATACCAGTTATAGGGATAACAGGAATTGTGTAATGGTTTTTGGAAAAATGTTTCGGGGGCTCTCTGACAGGTAGATATGTCTAAATTACAAAGGAAGCTCTGGAAA
Source organism: Nicotiana glauca (assembly GCA_026770625.1). Taxonomy (NCBI): domain Eukaryota; kingdom Viridiplantae; phylum Streptophyta; class Magnoliopsida; order Solanales; family Solanaceae; genus Nicotiana; species Nicotiana glauca. Next base: position 49,728 of record MU734515.1, read on the forward strand.
AATTTTCTAAAAATATGGGAGTTAGTGAAAAATTTGGGAGTTTGCATATCATGTTTTTCAAAACCAACTATTTTTCAAAATCCACATTTGAGGATAAATGATTTTAAGTGGGGGAGGATGTAAGGCCCCATGAAAATTTGTGCTCAAAATCGAGCAGCTCGTAGTTTCAAGTTTCGAATATGTGTTGGAAATGTGTAAAATTTTGCTCGCCGCGGTTCGGACCCATTGTACTGATTTATCATTTAAAAATCATAGAGTCAAAGTTTCCTAAAAAAGTCTGTTATGCGGTCTAGAATGCGGTTGCAAATCAAGTATGCGGACCGCATTTCTATTGCAAAGTGAGTCAGTGTGTTTGTCAAATCTGGGGCCAAAATGCGGTCTATTATGCGATCGCATAACTGATATGCGGACTGCATAGTCGTAGCATAATTATCTTGAAATTTTGTAAAGGGCAATTATGCGGTGCATTATGCAATCACATAACATGTATGCGGACCGCATTTTTGCCACAAACCCAAATAGAATGTTAAGAGTTTTGCAGCGCCTTTGCGGTCCATTATACGGACCGCATTTCTGCTCTGCGATTGCAAAGTTCGACTACAAACCTAACTCAGGCTCCTATTTTTCTAAATTTTAAACCCGACCCCCTTTTTAATAAAACACCCCAATCCCTCATTTTAACATACTTTCTGAACAAAATAAAAGAGAGGGAAGAGAGGGTTCTTGAGAGAGAAAGTTCATCTTTACCAATTTGATTTTCAAAGTCACCTAGGCTCGGGAAATATCAAGTAATTGTCTTCACTTCCATTCTTGCAGGTAAAATACCCAACCCTTTTTCATTGGTTTTCATATTTAAACAAAAAGGGGGATTCTTATGCATTGATTCTTGAAAACAAAGTTGAAATATACATGCATGTCCTTTAAAACAAAAAAATCTAGTAAGAGGAATTGGGTAGGAGTAAAGAATTGTAAATGGAGGGTCGATAACCTAAATAAGTTCGGGTAGTAATTGTGAACTCAAATTCCAAGTTATATGTGTTAATTTGTGAACTAGATTGACGTTGCTAGATTGTTTGGTGAGTTGAAAGTAGAAGTTAAAAAGGGAATTCGGCTCCAGGTAAGTATGGCTAACTTTGACCTTTGTAAAGTCACTTTGCTTGGCGTATGAATACTTGGTATGTGATGCCTATGTGAACTATTTGTGAATTCTTGTGATTGATATGCCTTGAGTGTTCTTGGTTAAGTCTCATGATATAATAGTGCAGGTAAATAGAAACAAACCAAATGTGTGTGTGTGAATGTGTTTACATGGTAAGAGTTGTGTAACAAATGATGGGAAGAAATCATAATTGATGCAATTGAAACAACTATGGCAATATCATATATAGATTGCTATGGGCAATTATCGTTGTGTCTTAAATTGTAAGTGAGTTGTTGTTTATGATAGAGATGGTATTGATGTTTAAGAAAATTTTTGTGAATTTTGTTGTTGTTGTTGTGTGAAATGTGATTTGTCCTGTGGGATCGGGTTGCACGCTGCAAGACAAAGTAATAAGGTGTGGGTTGTGGTGATAAGGGTGGCCGAGGTAATAAGGGTGGAAAAAGGGATCGAAATAACTATTGAAATCATTGATGTGACGGAAAAATGTTGAAAAGGGGAAAAGGAGAGTTTGTGAAACTTGTTCGGCTTTGGTTGTTCCTTTCATGTGTACTTGATCGTTGATTCTATTTTTGTCTGTTACTTGTGTGTGATTTCATTTTACTTTGGGCAAAGGTTTTTTCATGCATGCCAATACAATTCAAATGTACTGACGTCCCTTTTGCCGGGGGCGCTACATTCGTGTTTTGATTGTAGGTGGATCTATAGCAGGTACTCCAGTCTACCGACAGTAGCACTCATTCACTTCCTGTCAGCTTTATTGGTGAGCCCCTTTCCTCTTGGGGCCCTGCGTGGCTCAAGCCGCTTCTCTTCTGGAGTCTTTTGTTTGGTATTTGTGTAAGATATAGAGGATCCGTAGACAGGAAACGTGGGTTATGTATCGGCAAGTAATGTGTCACTCTTTTGTATCCGTAGAGGATCCGTAGACAGGAAACGTGGGTTATGTATTTATGTTCTTATGTATTTTGTATATGGGCAGTGTAACTTGTAAACCATGCTAAGTAACCATGTATGCTATATATATTTTGTAAAAAAAGTGTTTTAATTATAAATGGCTATTTCCTTTGATTAATGAGTAATGAGAACATAGGGTAACACATGGGATAGGAAAGGCACCCAGGTCCGCTTGACTGGGGCTACCCTGTCAAGCGTCGGTCTTGTCCCTCGATTTTAGGGCGTGACATAAATAAAGGCTCAGCTATACCTCCAAACATAGTACACACAAACAGCTTGACTCTTACATAATTAAGGTCTAAATTTTGATGCTAAGCATGGTATCTAAGTGATAACAGCAGAGTCAGATTTATTACATAACTTAGAGAGGATGTCCTAATCAGGCTTGTCTACTTATTTCAACATGCTGACAATTAAAACACTAATAACAAAGACGGTTGTGGTTTTATTTTAAAGTTGAATACCTAAGGCTTGCCAAAGCGTAAAACAATATGCAGCAGTTACCAGAATTATTAAAACAGTTTAGAAGTTATTTACCTAAAGCATGTTGTTCTAAATGTTGCAAAGACATGCAAAGATTGTGACCAGTTTCACTTAAACAGGATAATCAAACATGAGACTGTTTTATGTCCCTTTTCATGCATCAGTAGTTTAACTAGGTATGACAGAGCGAGTGTGAACGAGACCCTCAAACAAGGTGTCTAACATGCACATATGAAAATGCAGACTGATTTTAGGATATGAAGAATTCCTAAAGCATGATTTCTAGATGCCCAAAAAGTTACAGCATGATTTCAAGATGTGCAGGAGCAACAGTTTTACGTTGATGCTGTTATTTAGCCTAAAGTAGGATTTCTAAGAGGTGAAATAATGTCAAATGCGATGCTGAAACTATAAACCTAATAACATGGTATCTAATGCATGACATGCTTTGAATGTGTTGGTCTTAAACATGGATTCTAATGCGCATATAGGAAATGTAAACCTAAGGCGTGATTTCTACCCATTGATGTTGATAACATATATAACTACCCTCCCCTTTTTACTAGCCAACCTCTATATTTGTTTACAACAGATTATTACAAACCAATATTGTAATGAATTACATAAGTAGAAAAGAAAAATAAGAAGTTACACTATAGAGATCCTGAAAACAGGCCCAGATTTCCAGAACCTCAAATGCCAAGATTGTTTCATAGCCTTTCTCATATCCCGGTGTGTCAGAGTTCCCTAAGGACCTCAAGGGATCCCGGGTAGTGCTCACACCCAGATTTCATAGATAAGACAGAGTAAGTGCAGCGTGGAAAGGTTAGCTTTCAGAGGGAGCTCAAGGGTCCCAGGCAAGGCTCACACAAAAGGGGCTAAAGTTAGTGGTCTAAGAGTAGAGTGAGAGTGCTTGAAAAAGATTTAAGCAGGAAAACAGTTTAAAAAAGTGACTCGTTTGAAATAGTTTTGTAAAACAATAGGGGGAGTTGTTCAATAAAACAGCTTTGAAAAAAGAGTGGAGTAATAAGCAACAGTCCAAACACAGCACTCAGAACAGTTTCACACATAGGTTCAACAACCACAAACGGGGGTAGTGGGATTTGGGGACACATGGGTCATTATAGGAGCATAGAAGTCATTACGAGGGTTTATGGGATTAGGGAATAGCTGGCGATATTAACACAGTATGGATTTTAGAAAAACAATCATAGAATCAGACATCTAAAGTGACAAATCAATTTGAAGAATAAGTGTGCATCACAACTAGACAACAAGTAGACAAGTATTCAAAGCAAGATAGAGTTGTATTGAAACAGGCTACCAGGGGAGTTGAACTAGCATGCTTGATGAAGCCATTACATGAAGATGTCAATTGCATATTGAACATCAGCACCATAGATAAAAAACATGTTAGAGACATGATAAGCTAAAGCAGCAAATAAAACATATCGTCTTTGGAACTTGAATTGAAATTAGGACATACTAGTAGAGAGACAATAAACACAAAGTGAAGAATATGAGAAAGCAATAGTTAGCTTTGGCTTGTTGCCGGCTAACTTAGTATAATAGCAAGTAAACACAGAAAGAGAGCAGAAAGTTTGAGTGTGAGAGAGTGTTTTGAACAAATGTGTCTGTGTGTTGTTTTAATGAGAGAGTATGTATATATAGTTTAAAAAATTGGTAGAGAAATAAGGCAAGAATCATCATTCAACAATAATTATGGAACTATGTACTAATCAATGTAAGTACTTCCCTTTAATTAAGGAGTTAGTTAACAAAATAAGCAATGAAATCAGTGTACGACCAATAAGGACATATTTCGAATATAGTAGGTATATGGTAAATGATTGAGGCTAAATTCATAAGGTTCTAATTAAAGAAACAGCATAAGAATCAATCAACAACATAGTCAATCATGTACTAAGGCAAGAGAATGATTTATATGTTGAAAATCAACAAAGATATCAATCACAGGAAATCAGTAAAAGCTATAACTCACATAAGATCAAGGATTTAATTAAAACATAATACTGATTAGAATAAATCACCACAAATTTCTATTAATCAAACAAAGTAGAAAAAATATACGTGGGAGAAGCAAAATCAGAAACCCTAATGAACACGAGGAGGTAGAAAATCATAGAACCTAGAACATATGCATGAGAAACAGGTAGACGTACAAAATAGATGAGCAAAGACAACTTCAGAAACTCAGATTAAACCAAAAATAATTAGGATTTTCAACATGATGAATCAGATAAAGGAAAAAAATAAATGAATCGCTTAAACATGGTAGAAATCATAGAATAATACTGAAAATCAGAAGAAAAAGAATTTTGAAAAGGGGTTACGAACCCTAGTTCGAATATGAAAAGGCGTTTTGAAAAATCGGAGAGGTTATCATTAAGAACAACAAAAATAACTCAAAATACACTTAGATCTATGGTAGATCTGAAGGGTCAAGAGGTGAGTTAGGGTATCAGAGAGAGATACCCCAGAGATGCAGAGATTCCGGATTAGAAACCATGTATCTAGCCGGAAAATGGAAAAATCTTGCTCGAACGGGCAAAGTGTGGCTTGAGAATGGTGAGCACAGACGCTAGGTGTGAGTCGAACGGCCACTGTTCCCTTAAAAGTCTTACGGTAGCAATAATCTAGCATAGGGGGAGAGCCATGGACGCTAAGGGTAGTGGTGGAACTACCATTGATACCGGTGAGCCAATGACCGGCAAGTAGAAGCTTAGGTTTAGCAGAGAGCTTGAGAGAGAATGAGAGAGTGTAACGGCAGGGAGGATGAGATCAAATAAGAGGATGGGAATGAATGTTTGGGGAGGGTAGTCTTTTGGTTAATTATGGTATGGGGGATCTGGACCGTTGATTAGAATTGGTCAACGGTCCATATTGGACCAAGGATTTGGTCGAGTAGGATTTAGGTTTGGGCCTAGGTGTTGGGCTGGTCTAATTGGGGTTTAAGGGCTGGTTTAATTGGGTTATGATTGAAATAAAATGGGGCTATTTGATAAATACCCAATTAAATAGAATAAAATAATTTATAAATTGGCTAATAATTGTACAAAATGAATTTTGTGCATAGAAAATAGTTAAAATGATTACTTAGTATTCAAAAAGACAAATGCTTAATTTCCGATCAAAAATAGTATAAAATCATATGATTGGGCTATAATTTCAAAGTTATTGCAATTATAGCCAAAAGATGTCAATTTGGCTGATTATGAAATAAACCGGTTTAAATAAGACCATAAATAATAAATTAAATCAAGAGATATTTTTGAAATTATTTGAAATGCCATTTTGTAAATATTTATTGGGAATAAAATGCTAGATAAATTAATAAAAAATATAGGAAAATTATTGAAAAATAACAATTGCTATTAATGCATGATTTTGAAAGTATATATGCAATTATAAAATATTTTGGGGAAATAATTGGGTATCAACAGCTGCCCCTCTTGGAAGGATGAAAGAGTTTTTGAGTAAATGATGGCCAATTTTGACCGAGCAAAATAGTTCAGGAGATTAGGCCGCATCCTGGTTTCTGAGCTGCTTACATATCCCTGGTTACATAGGAACCAGGCCGTATTTCGTTCTAGATCGATGAAGTCATTTCAAGAACGGACGCAACATCTAGGGCTGGGTAAGCGAATGGTTTAGGGAAATGGTTAAGTTTGATGTGGCTGAGCGAACTGGAGTGGGATCGCTCTTACTGGGAAATTCTTTGCTTGCCGGCTTACCTGCAAATATAAGCAATACAAGCGTATACTTTGCATAAATTTAGACATGATGCAAATTCCCGTCGGACCATGAATATTGTCTTTGGGCGGTTAGGAATGGCGTCCTCAGACAATGATGTCCAGGGCCATGGGTTGTTTGGTGCAGGATTCGCTGGCCATGAAATGATGTTCTCGGGCTGTGAGGATAGTGCCTCTAAACCATGACGCCTTTGAATAATTATATGCAAAAGATTGAAAGTGATCCTCAGACCTTGACATGGTGTTCTTGGGCTATGAAGATGGTGCCTCCAAATAATGATGCCTTTGGATGAGTTGGCGATATTTCATACCATGAAGGATACAGTAGTATGATACAGACAAGACAGAGCTCACTTTTGCGAATTGAAGGGTAGAGCATAGCCCGTAAGAGAAGCAAGATAAATAGTGCTTGGGATGGCACTCAGTTTTGAAGAAAATTGGACGCAGAGCTTAGCCTCGAAAGGCAGGAGAGTAGCCTTATGCAAAGATGCAAATGCAGATGGAGGTAGAGCTTAACCTCAGAAGGCAAAATGGAAGCCTTATGCAAATCGGAAGGCAGAATAGTAGCTTTATGAAATGCAGATGGAGATGGAGATAGCGTTGAGTCTCGGAAGGCAAAATGGTAGCCTTATGCAAATTGGAAGGCTGGATAGTAGCATTATGCAATGAAGATGCAAATGGAGACAACGTTTAGTCTTGGAAGGCAGAATAGTAGCCTTATGTAAATTGGAAGGCAGAACAGTAGCCTTATGCAATGCAGATGCAGATGGAGACATCATTTAGTCTCGAAAGGCAGAATGGTAACCTTATTAAAATTGGAAGGCATAATAGTAGCCTTATGCAATGCAGATACAGATGGAGACAACGTTTAGTCTCGAAAGGCAGAATGGTAGCCATATGCAGATTGGAAGGCAGAATAGTAGCCATTTGCAATGCAGATGCAGATGGAGATAGCGTTTAGTCTCGGAAGGTAGAATGGTAGCCTTATGCAAGAAATAAGATAACAAATGATAGTAGAGTTTTCTTAGCTGATAGCAGATTATGGCGTTGTGATTACCGGGAGCATTGTCACATATGGAACATCACTAGTGTGTGCTGATAGAAAATGTTGGCAAGTGCAACGGTTCTGAGAATCGTATTCTTGAACAATGTTTATCCCATGGGCGTACAATATGTTTAATGATTTCGCTATCCTAGTGCCTGTATCCAAGGAAAAATTATGAGTTTTGTAAGGGGGAGGTTAGTTCGTATCCCCACTGGCTTTGCTTGACTCGTTCGACTTTGATCTGGTTATACCGTCTTTATCATTGGGGTAGCGTTGCTAAACAAAGCAGTCTCAATAATAAACGTGCATGATTTTGTAAATGTATGCCATAAATGTATAGTTAAAGATAGCTTTAGATGAGCCGATGACTATGACGTAGTTTAGGACATTGCAACCTCTCCTGCTATGGAATTTTGAGGGTCCTCCTCAAAATTTTGCCCCAATTTCTGATTGCAGGGGGAAATGAAATTTTTATTGAATTGTGCCTGAACCCATAGGCCTGCCTACGTGTCCCCTCTTAAACGGGAATAAGATCAGGCATAGTTCAATTTACATCATATAAGGAAAGCATAACGATTACACATAATAACACTTGACTGCATCTGAATTGATCGATTTTGGCAAGACTTCTCCGTCCATTTCTGCAAGTATGAGGTCTCCTCCTGTCAAAATCCGGTGAACCATATATGGACCCTGCTAGTTGGAATAGAACTTCCCTTTGGTTTCACGGAAAATTTTTTTTAACACCAACTGCCCCAATGTGAACTGTCTTATCTTGACTCTTTTGTTGAAGGCTTTGGACATTCTATTCTGGTAGATTTGACCATGGCAAACTACATTCATTCTCTTTCCGTCTATAAGGTCTAGTTGCTCATAACAAATTTTTACCCACTCCGTGTTGTTGAGCTCAGCTTCTTGTATGATCCTTAGGGAAGGAATTTCTACCTCATCAGGAATGAAGCCTCAGTACCGTAACCAGCATATAGGAGGTTGCCCCATTTGATGTGCAGACTATGGTGCAATACCCCAGTAGAGCAAATCATAGCCTCTCATGCCACTGTCTATGATTCATTATCATTTTCCTCAATATCTTCTTGATATTCTTGTTTGCGGCTTCTATAGCTCCATTCATCTGAGGCCTGTAGGCTGTGGAATTCTTGTGTTTCACCTTGATAGTTTTGCACATATTTTTTATCAAGTCGATGTTGAGGTTGGAGCCATTATCAGTAATGATTGACTCTAGAATTCCGAATAGACAAACAAAGCGGTCGCGGACAAAGTCTGCCACGACTTTCATACTCACTACTTTTTAAGATGCTGCTTCAACCCATTTGGTGAAATAGTTAATGGCTACTAGGATAAACCTATATTTGTTTGAAGCGGCAGGCTTGATTAGTCCAATAACATCCATCCCCCAAGCGGCGAATGGCCAATGAGAGCTTATTGTGAAAAGCTCGCTTGGAGATACCTTTATCATGTCTACATGTATCTAACAGTGGTGCCATTTCCGAACATACTGGATGCAGTCCGTTTCCATATTCATCCAAAAGTAACCAGCCCGGATTATCTTCTTTGCTAAGACAAAACCGTTCATATGTGGACTGCAGGTCCCAGCATGAATTTCCTCTAGTAGCCTAGATGTTTCATTTGCGTCGACACATCTTAATAATCCTAAATTGTGAGTCCTCCTATACAGGATTCCACTGCTGTGAAAGAAGTTGTTGGACAATCTCCAAAGTATGCATTTCTGAGTAGGATTCGCAAGCTCGGATACTCTCCTTTTGCCAAATATTCCTTGATATCATGAGGATTTTTTTCTGCTTCTTCTTCAACATGAGCACAGTAAGCTAGCTAATTATGGATTTTCATCAGAATGGGATTAATGAAATTCTTGTCCAGATGTTGTATTATAGATGATAGGGTAGCCAATGCATCAGCGAACTCATTCTGGATTTTGGGAACATGCTGGAATTCCATATTCATGAACCTCTTTCTCAATTCCTGTACGTGATGCAGATACGGGAGTATCTTGGAGTTCTTGGTTGCCCATTCTCCAGTTACCTGATGTATAAGTAAGTCTGAATCTCCAATCACATGCAGCTCTTGAACGTTCATGTCAATGGCTATTTTGAGTTCTAAGATGTAGGCTTCATATTAGGCCATATTGTTGGGGTAGGGGAACCTGAGTTTTACAGACACCGGATAATGCTGGCCAGTTTCTAATATTAGGACTACTCCTACGCCAACTCCTTTGAAGTTTGCTGCTCCATCAAAGAACATTCTCCAACCATCATAGGATTTTGCAATATCTTCTCCTATGAATGATACCTCTTCATCAGGAAAATATGTTTTTAGGGGTTCGTATCCTCCATCCACGGGGTTTTCAGCAAGGTGGTCTACCAGTGCCTATCCCTTGACCGTTTTCTGAGTTATGTAAAAAATGTTGAACTCACTCAATTGGATTTTCCACATGGCTAGCTTACCGGTGGGCATGGGCTTCTGAAAGATGTACTTCAAGGGATCCATTCTCGATATGAGATATGTAGTATATGCTCAGAAGTAATATCTCAATTTATAAGCTACCCAAGTCAAAGCACAACATGTGCGTTCTAATGGAGAATATCGGGCCTCATACGGGGTAAACTTCTGTCTGAGATAATAAATGGCTTGATCCTTCCTCCTTGTTTCATTGTGCTGCCCCAAAATGCAGCCGAAAGCTCAATCTAACACTGCAAGATAGAGTAATAAGGGTCTACCTGGCTCGGGCGGGACTAAGACTGGTGGTGTTGACAGTTACTCCTTGATTTTGTCGAAGGCCTTTTGGCAGTCATCGGTCTATTTGGTGGTGGCGCCCTTCTTTAACATCATAAAGATTGGCTCACAGATAACTGTAGAATATGCTATGAATCGGCTGATGTAGTTAAGCCTTGCGAAGAAACTCATCACATCTTTCTTCTTCCTTGGCGGTGGTAATTTTTGAATGGCTTTAATTTTTGATGGACCCAGTTCTTGTCACGCCCCAACCTCGAGAGGCGCGACCGGCGCTCAATCAAGTGAACCCGACTGAGCAAGCCTTACCGAACGCTTTCTACCCCAACTCATTATGAATGCGGAACTCATGCCTTTGCATAATTTGAACGATAATACACGGGGTATACCACATTTCTAGTACATTTTATATCATGATATTTTACCGCTCATAAGTTAGCTTCATGGATTCTATTAGAGTCACGGCTTAAGGAGATCACACGTTAGGATTACAACATATACACAAAGGGGACTCCCCAAAACCCGTACACAACCCACACTAGTGTCTTTGGAGCCTCTAAAGATACAACACATAAGC